>JANEYF010005437.1:0-13635 GCA_029963845.1 Rhamnusium bicolor | reverse complement strand
AACAATAAATATTTTTATAATAATTGTTATTATTAATGTAATCCGACTTAATTTTTTTTCTTTCAGGGACACCTTTCTCATTTTGTGTGTTTTACATTATTATTATAAAATGTAATATAGCACGAAATAAATTATTATTATTATTAATTACTATTCAAAACTAAGTGAAATTAGCAAAATTCGATCAGATTTTGATTCAACTTCAACACAAAACAATATTTAAAAGTGTAATAATGTGCATGCTATGTCTTTACGCAAAATACTGCAGTTAGCAGGCATTTTTGGAAAAAAATAATTTTAGCTGGCTAAGTTTATTTTTCTTCGCCATATTTTTAGCACAAAATGGATTTTTTGTGCACTGAAAAAAATCCGGTCATATCACTATAATTTTCATTGTGACGTCAAGAGTCACATGGCACCCAACAAATAATTAAATAATAAACCCAGCTAGAAAGAAAATGATAAGCCAAGCATACATTCACATGCTTGTGCTTTCACGAGCACGGTTCCCCCAAATTTCCTTTAGGATCCGCTAGTGCACCGAGAGTTCCATGATATTCCGAATACCTCACACCTACCAATCACATCGGTAGGGGCACCATCCTCCTTCCCTTCACGAATGAGAGTCTCTAATAACGCAACCCCTCCCGCTTTTCTCCCATCAGCCAATCATAGATATATAGCAATTGAGGGGGTGCCATGGAGTAGTGGGGGATGTAGCACTACCATTCTTCTACCTACTTTTTTGAACTTATCAAAAACAAAATATATCTAATTAAATATTCATTTAATGAAAGAGCAAGCATCTAAAAAATATATCACGTAAATTAATAAATTGTTAAATGTCTGACGCTAAAACAATGAATTCCTTTTACACATCAGCTGTAAAAAAATTACAAATTAATAAAATTGTATTCATATACAAAACATAGTCAAATTATTTTAAACTTTATAGAAAATATGTATAAACCGATATTTCATATATTTATATATAAATAAAGACAAAAAGTAGATGAAATTAACTGGTAAGTAGTGCAACATTGATTTCTTTGACCATTTTTACCTGTGCAGCATTTTTTCGAGGGCTTCTTTGGTAAGGGCATAGTGAAATACCAAACGGGCTATCTGGGACACATGATCTTTCGGGTTGCAAGTAGAAAACATCATTTCTTGTTTTGACACTTTCGGGGCTAAAAATAATACATTAATTAGTGGTGTCAGTAATTGGACTGATTAAAATTGGTATCATTTATAAATTCAAGTGGAAGTAACAAAGGTGGTAGTGCCAAAACTAAGTTAACGAAATGTTCAAGAAAAATATAATAAAAATACACATGGACCTTATCAGTAACTCCATATTTTAATAAACATACGAAACTTTGTACCGCGTATGGCACATAGCACCTTTTAGGGCAAGGAGCATGGCATTTAACACTATGGCAAAACTCAAAATCTAAAAATTTTGCACCTGTAACTTTGTAACTTCCACTCTTCAATTATAATACAAATTTCAGGATTCGAATAACCTTTTGACATTTCAAATTTTGTTTTTAACAATATCTACATATTGTTTTTTATTTATAAAACGTTAAAAATGACTTTACTTGATCAGTGTTCACTAAGCCTGGCCAATCGATGTGTAGATTCAGGGTCGGGCGCAATACCTAAGGCATCGCGCTCTTCTTGACGATGACGATGACACGACACACTTCAGTTGTTATCTGTTGTCGATGCATAGAGTACTAATAATAAATAGTGTTGAGCGAAAGAGTAGAAAACGACCGTACGCTGATAAAGTGAATAAATTTATCGTGAATTTTTGGATTTATTTTATGATGGATGTAAAATAATTTGTAAAGTTTGTGATCAGACTTAATGTGCTGGAACAAATACGACTGCAAAATTCATGTCAATAGTAACCGGCATAAAAGTAAAAAAAAAAAAATGGTGTGTCTTCTTTGGAACCTCAGTTTATGTTTGATTTACTGGATTTACTGTTACTGCTGATTGCCTGTGATGTTCCTCTGCGATATTGGATAAACCAGCATTTCGGGAGTTCTGAATAAATACAATACCCAGGTGAATTTACCAAGTCGCTCATCGTTACGTAGATATGTACCAAGTGTCTTCGTGAAGACATTGTAAATAGGATTAAATGTGCATTAAAAAATACACGGCTGTGTCTATGTGTTGACGAGACGACAGATTGTAAAAAAATTCTATTTTAAATATTATAGTACGGTGTACTCGACCCTGTTAAACCAACATTTCCACACCATCGCTTGGCCAGGTTTAGTGATCACTTATTGAACATTGTAATTGTTAAGAGACGTTCACCAATATTATACAAAAACTCAGATTTGTATGTGCTCGCCTCATATAAATATAGCTAGTGATACCTGTAGTAGTAGCTCTAACCTTGAAAGAATCCAGGCCATGGGCGGCGTCTGATCGAGTATATTATAGGTATCTGAAAATAATTAATTACATTAAAAAAAAATCATTAGCATGTCTAGTTAGTGAGCTTGGATATAAGATAATGACCATCATATCATTTTGCATTGTGACGCACGGAATGCCAAAATTATCATTTGTGTCAAATATTAAGAGAGTCATGAAAAGAGCTAATGTCATAACATTTCTTAGATGGCAGCACATTGCCTTTTTTTTATCCTCCTAGCATTTGAGAATATAATTTTGGATGACAAATCTACATAACATTTACCAACATCACCATCTAATATCTTGCCGCAGTAGGTTGCACAAATGTTAGCCGTAAGTTATAAACACAGGAACCAAAACCTACATATTCTGTAAAATTTACATAATACACAAATTGGCAAAGGATTAACTTTGATAAAAATAATGGTTTTTGTGTCAATTTTGCGTTTCAAAAAAGTATCACCTTCCTACCTACTATATTTTAAAGTTTTTTTTTTTTTTTTTTTCATTAAGAATAACAAGCTCCTGTTTCTTTTTTTTTTTATTAAAAAATGTTGATTCTAGGGAAATTAACAAATGAATAACTTGGTGAACCTACAAAATTCACAAATATGGAAAAGTGATGACAGGAAATAGATGGATAAAAGTATCAACGTTAACCAGTGACTTCTGGTGGATTTAGGTTATACAATATCTCAATATTGTACCATGGAACTCAGGCACGACTATCAGTACTGATTGAAGTTTTGCAGAAAATGAGAAAAAGTTACAAAAATGCACAGTCTCCCCAGATTACTTCTAGACCAATTAGTAAAACTTTGCACTTTTTTTTTTTTCATAAACAGGAAGGAAAAATTTATCACATCATTTTTTTGGTTTTCGAAAATTCTGATTTTTTGTAAAGTTATACCATGAACTTTTTAAAGTTAATCATTGTGTACATTTTAAAATGTTATAACTTTACAAATTAAACTTGTGGAAAACAAAAAAGGGGGTGGGATAAATTTTCCTTCTGATTAATTAAAATATTTTACTAACGGTTTAGAAGTAATATGAGGGAGGTTATGCATTTTTTGTAACTTTTTTTTGTTTCAACTTTTTTAAAAATTCTGCAAAACATTTGTAATATTATGTATGTGATTACTATAAAACTATGCTTTGAAATGTAACACCAAGGTTACGAGTTGAATTATATCTAGGTAAAGTAGATTTATCTAGAGAATAATTAAAAATTATATTATTTACTTTTATAGAATACGTCATACAACTACATTTACTAACATTTAACAGTAAGTTGTTAGCAACACACCATGTATGTATTTTACTAAGATTAAGCTTGCAGAATTATGCTGTCTTTTACTGTGTTAATCATTTTGTACAATTTTAGGTCATCTGCGTATAGAAGGTGAGGAATGTCAATATCAGCAACTATATCATTAATAGAAAGACTGAAAATAGTAGACCTAATACAGAACCTTGAGGCACTCCTGATGTGGTGATTTCAGTTAATTGATGATTATAACATTCTACAAACAGGTGCTGAAAAATTGCTGTCAGATATTCAAAAAACCAAATTTTGCGAGTTTCATTAGTAAAATGTTATGGACCAGCTTATGGAAGGCTTTGAAAGGTATACCGACTTAAAGTAAAATTTCAAACACTTTAGAAAGATTGTTGATAATTGTAATTTGTCTGTAGTTTTGTATATCCTGCTTAGCGCCTTTTTTAAAAATAGGAATAATTTGGCCTGCTTTAATATGTTCGGAAAAATATGAAGTCTCAATGAAGGATTGAAAAGAATAGTTAAAGGCCTAGCAAGAACAGAAGCACAGTCACGAAAAAGGTGATCTGAGGTACAATCTGACATAGAAACAAAAAATATAGGCATTCCACAGGGCAGTATCACAGGACCTGTTTTATTCATTATTTACATGAATGACTTGTGTAATATAAAAGGAAATGAATATAAGTATCATATTACAAACTACGCGAACAATACTAACCTATTAATCACAAGTAAAAATTACCCAGATATAATTAATTTAAGTAATAGTTTAATGTCAAAGGCAAGACAGTGGTTTACAAAAACGGATTTTTATTAAATGTTGAAAAAACTAATATCACGCGTCAAAATCAGATAGGAACGCCGGAAAATATAAAAATTTTGTATGACGAATTAAAATTCCAGAGAAATGAAATTTTTAGGAGTATACATAAATGAGAATTTAGACTGGTCTCCACACGTAAATAATGTATGCAACACGTTAAATAAAATATGTGATAGCATCAGAGTTATTCATAAATACTTAAATGAAAAGTCTATGCGAATTATATTTTTTGCAAATTTCGAATCAAGCGCGAAATTTGGTATAATTTTTGGAGTAATAATAATAATATTCAAAAAATCTTTATCATACAAAAAAGCGTGATAAGAATAAGTCATAAATTAGATGATAACGAATCATGTAGGGGTAGTATTTTTAAAACAAACAGGATTTTAACTTTATACGTTTATGAATGTCTAATGCTTGTTTTCAAAAATAAAGATAAATTCACTATTCATAATTCCCCTCACGAGTATAGGATAGGTTAGGTTATTATGAGTGGGTCCCTGTAGACCCTCTACTGCGGCCATTAGCAGGCCTATTGTGGCTCACTCCTAATTATATTTCACCCAATAAGCTCAGTCTCTTAATGAAACTGATAACTTTATTGGGTGAGAATGTGTCCAGATCCTCTGGCAGCCCTTTGCCAAATATTGAGAATTGGATCCTCTCCACAGCGGGACAGGTGCATAGGACGTGGTCTGCCTTCTCATCATCCTCCATGCACAGACGGTACTCAGCGTTTTCCGTTAGGCCGAGTTTATGCAGATGATAGTTTAGTCGGCAGTGCCCAGTATATAGGCCTGTTAGAGTTTTCAGGTTTATCCTGTTTAACTCCAAAAGTTTCTTAGTTCTTGATTTCAAGGGGTATTTTATAAACGCCTTGAAATGAACTAATCCTGGTAATTCACGAGTATAACACACGGAAAGTCGACATAAGCTTTCCGGCACACAAATTAACAATAACGGAACAAAACCCTCATTATATGTGTATAAGGTTATACATATAATAAACTAAATAAAAATATGGAAAATTTTAATAAAATTCAGAAATTTAAAAAGGAAATTAAAAACATTTTGATAGATTTAGAACCCTACACTTTGGAGGATTATTTGTCTATGTAAATGCTTGTAAATAGGTATTGATGATATTTCATTGTTGGTATTTACCTTTTTTGTAAAGCGTATTTTCCTTCTTTGAAATAAATGTGTTTAATATTGTTATTATTATTATTGTGGTTAAAAATAAAACAAAAGTACACCAAAAATTCATTTTCAGATAACTAGGGATGCACTCTCAAATTAAAAAAAAAAAAAATCTAAAACTTGTAGTCCACTTCACCTATTGCAAACTCAGTCGAGGGACACATTGTATATGTATATTTTTTTGTTCTGATATATCTTTTTACGAGCTTCAATATTTATTTATAATGTTTTGTGTTTTCATTCTTTGTTGTGATATAGGTTTTTAATATTAAGTTATTGTTCTGTTTTGTGTAGTAATTATTATATATTCTTTTTTTATTATTATTTTTTAACTGTATTAAAAAATAAGTGTTTTTGTTGCGTTTTATTTACTTTAATTTTTTTTTCAATTTATAGCAATTTTTAGTTATTTTATATATTTTCATGAGGTAATAATCATTTTAATCAATGCTTACATATTATTATAATACATATATTTATAATGTGATTCGCCTTTCTCTTATTTGTTCATCTGCTTTCTATATGCGACGCCTCTGGCAGAACAAGTTAGATCGCGGCAGCTCATAAGCGGGTCTGTTTACGACCTGTCTGCCAATTAAAACTAGCAAATGACCGCCGTTTAATACCCTACCACAATTTTAGGTGTTGGGAATGCGGCTCACTAGTAAACAGTCAAGTAAACACTGATTTTACAATACAAACTAACTGCGGCTATACTGAATAGTGTACGGATTTGCTCATTCATAAATACGTTTCTCAAGGTAAAAGCTACTACTGCCATTAACTTTAATTAAGGTCAAAATGATCTGTTCCATAAAGGAATAAAAATGTACGATAATTTACCAGACTGTACAAAAAATAATATTAAACATAAAATTGTACAATACGTTTTTAACAATTTAGAAATTTATTTTAGATGTTTTATGCAAACATGTTCATTGTTTGTAATTACAAAAGTTGTAAAAATGTATAAAGGGTAGTTAACCAGTCAATGTACACCACTAATTTTTTGAATTTTAAAATTTCGTTTTTGGGGCACATAAATTAGACAAAAGCGACTAATAGGAATGAAAACATCACTTCTGATTGAACCTGAAATGACAACTTTTTTTCTTAAACAGCTTTCATATTTTTTTTTTGTGGTTTATTATTAAGCATAACATTCTTATTGCAACAGTTTTTCCGATTTAAAAAATTCCAAAAAAACAAGTGATACGAACAATTTTAATTTTTTTCACAATGAAGAATTTGACAGGAAAATTACTAAGTAGGGTATGGAACTTATTAGTAAGGTTGTAGACTTTTCTGTAAAGAAGAAAATAGGTATTTGAATTCCTATATACCGGGTGTTACAGGATCATGGTTCACCCTCCTTTTCTCTTTTAGTTTTGAAGATAATTGATTGAAATTTGGGATATTCTATATCCATAATAAGCGGCACTTTTTGACATACAAGTGATTTTTTTTCACTTCCGGTTTCGCCAGAAGTGACACTAACGTTCGAATATTAAATGGAACACCCTGTATATTATTGCATTTTTGAATTTTGCATAATTTTCTGAATGCAACGATACCAAATAAGTGACATTTCAATCGTCAATATTTTTATAATATAATTTTTAGTTTCCCATTTAGGTGTGCCATAGTTCCGATTTATTCTAAATGACCCGTGTATTACTAGAAAAATCGAAATCCCCTCAAAAATACTAAATTATGTGATTTATGAGCAAATAAAGTTCATCAAAATGGTTTTTGGGGAAACTCGATTTTTTCAAATGGAACCATATTTGTATCGTGGTACCATTTATTAGTACTATTATTAAGGAATCTATCAATGACTTCAGAATTCTGAAGTCATTGGAATCTATTCATATGTCATAGTAAAATGTGCGATAAATACAAAAAAAATTACAACTAAAAGAAAATAAGAGAATACAATTTTGTTCTAATTGCCTTGTTATACATAAAGTGGCTTTGAAATACAAAAAATGAACACAAAACATTACAACAGTTCAAAATACTGTCCATTAACGTCAATGCACTTCTGAACTCGTATAGCTGTTTCTCGAAGAACGTTCGCCAATTGCTGGGCCGTTATGCTATTAATTGCGTGTCTTACTCGTAGCTCCAGGTCTTCACGGGTTAGAACGACGGTTACGTAGACAATATTTTTTAAATAACCCCAAACAAAGAAATCAAGGGGTGTTAAATCAGGTGACCTTGGAGGCCACCTCACAGGACCATTCGTCGAAATTACGTTTTCTCCGTGTCTCCGTTGAAGGTAATCAATTACTAATTTTTAATGTTTTGCGTTTTACATATTTTATTTTCTATTTACTAGTGTATTTGTAATATTTTGTATTATAGTTATACTTACCTGGGCAGGGTTTTAATTATCATTTCTAAATGTATCTTGTCCTTTTGTGATCAACAATAAATATTTTTATTATTATTATTACTATCCTTGGATTATGGGGAGGAGCGCCATCTTGTTGGAAATACATTCCCTGTCGTAAATGGAAAGGTAAACTGTCCTCAATGTCATTTTGCAAAAATCCCAAGTATCAGGCACCAGTCAGGGGTCCTTCAAATATTATTGGACCGATGATTCTACTACCGATTATTCCAAGCCAAACATTGAAACCAAACCGCACTTGTAAGTTACCCTCCCGTAATAAATTTTGACTTTCTTGTGACCAATATTTTGTATTTTGTCAGTTAAATAATCCCAAATTTGTAAACCTAGACTCGTCCCAAAATAAAATCATTCCCAAAAAATCATTGTTTGGCTGCACGTTATTCTGCAAAATCCAATTGCAATATTCCATCCTATGTTCATATTCATTTTCGTACAAGTGTTGGTGCAGTTTGGTATTTAAAAGATTTATAGTGGTATTTGTGCAAAATTCGACTTACTGTTTGATGACTAATTTCCAATTCAAACCCAATTTGCCTTAAAGAAACAGTCTTATCAACTTCTACTCGAGCCAAAATAATAATTTCCGTTCCTTCATCAAGAATGAAATTTTCTTCGGGATCATTGTTGGGCTTTAAAATAATTTCTCGCTGGACATTGTCTATCACGCTATCGTTCGGCATAAAGATGTCTAGCCGCAACGGGATTTTTTCTACATTCCCCATAAATAA
Organism: Rhamnusium bicolor; assembly: GCA_029963845.1. Taxonomy (NCBI): domain Eukaryota; kingdom Metazoa; phylum Arthropoda; class Insecta; order Coleoptera; family Cerambycidae; genus Rhamnusium; species Rhamnusium bicolor. The sequence goes on along the minus strand of JANEYF010005437.1, from coordinate 4,735 downwards.
TTAACATGTCTACTTTTTAATCCCTTGTATAAATTTGCGGCACTTTGAACACAATTAACAAGAATTTTAAACAATTTTTAAAAACACCGTTAAATTAAACAAGCATTTGACAAGCTAAATATTTCATTGTTTTCAAAGCCACATTAGTTAGTTATTTCTTAACATTTAATTAGTGCAAAATTGTATTTTCTTATTTTCTTGTAGCTGTAATTTTATTTGTATTTATCGCACATTTTAATACGACATATGAATAAATTCCTTATTAATAGTACTAATAAATGGTACCACGGTATCAATATGGTTCCATTTGAAAAAATTGAGTTTGGCCCCAAAAACCATTTTGATGAACTTTATTGGCTCATAAATCACGTAATTTAGTATTTTAGACGGGATTTCGATTTTTCAAACATTACACGGGTCATTTAGAATAAATCGGAACCGTCATGGCACACTTAAATGGAAAACTAAAAATTATATTATAAAAAATATTGAAGTTTAAAATGTCACTTATTTGGTATTGTTGCATTCAGAAAATTATGCAGAATTCAAAAATGCAATAATATACAGGGTGTTCCATTTAAAAATCGAAAGTTAGTGTCACTTTCGGCGAAACCTGAAGTGAAAAAAAAATCACTTGTACGTCAAAAAGTGCCGCTTATTATGTATATAGGATATTCCAAATTTCAATTAATTATCTCCAAAATTAAAGGAGAAAAGGGGGGTGTACCATGATCCTGTTACACCCGGTATTTAAATTTTTAGGTTTTTCTCAAAAACCACAATTTATTTTTCATTTTCATTTCATTAGGGGTCCTACTGAAAGTTTATTAATGACATCATATTATTTTTTTATTAATTAGAAATAATGACTCGGAAACTTGAATTTTTTGCCCATTAATCATTCCTTAATAATAAAATAGTAAGGTAAACTTGCCAGCTACTTTTCATTTTTAGCATTTTTAACAGATTTTTAGCCGGTAAAAAATCCGGACATAAACGGCAAAAGGAAATTGAACACTAATATATACCACTATATTGATCTTGGTCTGACTTTTAATTTGATATCAAACATGTATATATAAAAGTAATGCTTAATTGTGTTTATCAAGCCGTATAAAATACGGTTCACTATAATAAAGCAACAAACGAAAAATTGGGGGTATACATTGACTTGTCACTCAAAATACAGGGGCGACATTTTTTGTTCACCCTGTATTTCTATACAACTTACCATTTGGATAAGTAGAATTCATACAATTTTACTGGACATCTCAATGGATTTTCTTCATTTTGCTCTTGTTCATAAACTTTCTTTTTTTCTCGTATTATTTTCTATGACAAAATACAAATCATTTAAAAAACATGTTACATAAATTTATATAAAAATACAGTGAGGAAATAAACATTCACTTACGTATAGCACTTTGTGGTGGATAAAAACGTAATAACACATTTCTTGCACCGGGTGCTTTTGTACCAGGTTGATTAGGGTTCCTTTTCCAATGTTTCATTATATGAGAAAACGATAACTGCATATGCTCATCAACGCTCTAAAAAAAATTACATATGTTAAATTTAAATTAACAGTGTCTACGATTCCTTTTAATCAGTTTGTACTGAGAATGTATAAAAATATTGCGTTATATGACGTTTCCTGTAGATTTCAATTCAATAAAAAAGAAAAACTTCAAAAAGTTATGAACATTTTTAAAACAATAAAATTAAAATATGAAAAACTAAAAGAAAATCGATTATAATACATGTTCAAATATACTAAGCAATAATTCATGAAAATTTCAATTAACATATAAAACAGTATATTAGGGATAAATCCGTGAAAGATATTTGCAATTATATCGCAATTCTTCAAGATGATTAGCTCTACTCTCCCAGATGTCATAATTTGGAGATTTAACGTATCCCCATAAAAAAGAATTGAAGATCTATCTGACCATTAGATGATTCCTCATCCACTCAATAAACGGCTTGAAAATAAATTATTCAAGTATTCCTGAACTAACTATTATTATTATTTTTTAAATAAACAAAGAAAATTTGCTTTTAAATTTTTCAAAATTGTATTTTCACTCTACACGTGTTTCGGCTTTTTAGGCCCTTTTCAAGAGTACAGATGAGAGGTACTCTTGAAAAGGGCCTAAAAAGCCGAAACACGTGTAGAGTGAAAATACAATTTTGAAACATTTAAAAGCAAATTTTTCTTTTGTTTATTTAAAATATTTAATAATGTTTCACAAGGAGCCAACCGCAGAATCAGTACAATATATAACTATTATTATATGTAACAGAACAACAATCTTGAAACCAGTTCTCATTAAATTTTAGGCCTGCTATCCGCCGATTTTCTGGAATAATTTGTTTCTATAAAAAATTTTCGCATGCGTCTTCGCAGATTGCCCGTAACCGCCCGCTGGATGACTTCCTCTTGCTCTTAAATCTGTTATCTCTAACATTAAATTTTGGTGCAAAATGTTTATGTCACGTGGAGTATCTTGATACAAACGGTTTTTTAAAAATCCCCATAAAAAAATAATCCAGCGGGGACAAATCCGGGCTTCTAGCAGGCCAGCGCACTACCCCTTGGTTTCCAATCCACTAATTAGGAAATGTTTCATTAAGAAACTGTGTGACGGCCCTTGCATTATGGGCTGGTGCGCCATCCTGTTGCCACCACAGTTGCCGAAGCATATTTAAAGGCTCGTCCTCAAGCGCATCTAATATATAATTTCGGATTAAGATAGCGTTCAGCATTTAAGTTTCCATCGTAAATAATTGGCTCCAAGATTTTATTTCGATACAGCCCAACCCAAACATTAAATGATGCTCAGACTTTTTTTCTTTTTGTAAAACGCGGATATGTGTCGTTTTTAACACCTTCGCACTTGTTGATTTTGGCGCGGATTTTCCACTGCATAATAATGCTCATTATTCCTGTTAAAAAGACCGCATGTGGAAAAATTACACTCATCAGTCCAGATAATTTTATTTAAAAAATCGCCATCTTGTCGCAATTTTCCATCAAGCCAATTGCAAAATTCAATCCTTCTTTCACTGTCTCCTGGCCTTAATTCTTGGATGACCTGTAGTTTATAAGGATGATATCTATGTTTTTTGAGAATCCTCTGAATTCGGATTCTAGGCATATTTAGTTCTACGGCAAATTGCCGAGAGGAACCCCATAGGATTTTCCGTAACCTTTAATAAAACGTTTCGGTGAAATTTTACCACAAAATATTATATGTAATAAAATGCGTATTATCATTTTATAACAAAACTTACAGCATTTATAACAGCTTCTTCATCTTCAGCTTCTATTCGTCTGCCATAAGCATTTCGGGGTTTACCAAAACTACCAAAAAGTCCCAAATTTCTGTCCAAAGTATTAAAATACAAATAATGGGGTTGTGGACGCTCGGAGTATCTTTGTAATATCGTTCACATGAAATTTGCGAATTTCTATTGACACCGTAATAATCCGAAGCATATCACGTTTTTCTGAATTGGAAAACACCATTTTTATTGTCTCATATTATTTAAAAATTTAAACTGTCATATTTTAAGGAGCTAGGACGATTTCTTGTTTTAATATCAAGGCCGCCTTTTTCATTTTCTGTTAATATTACAGAAATAAGCTCAATATAAACAAGGTGGACGGACACATTAGATTGAAATAAAAGTATTCGACATCCTATTTTTTAAAATCCTGTTTATGCATTTAGGATTTGGAAATATATAAGAAATATTACATTGGTATTTACTATTGTAATCTAAATTAGTTATCTACCAATAAGTGCTTTAGTTATAATTATAATGACTATCTGCTTTTAATATAGCTTTTCATCAGTATCATAAATTTAGATATTTATTTTTTACCTAGCTAACAAATTTAGAATTTTGAAAGAATAATTTGTTTTAAAAACAGTGCCGTATTAATTACACAGCCCCACAAAAAAAAAAATTTTCTGACCTAGCAACGAGACGAGTATATCCATATGTATTTTTGATCGCTGATTCCGTATCCGGGGTCAAAAAAAGTCGTACACCCCCAAAAAAAATTTTAGCGCCAAAAAACCCCCTGAATCGTTTTGTTTAATATTTTCTGGAAAAATTTAATGTATTACGATAAAAATAAAGGTGAATTGCAGCGTTCACCCTATCGGTATGAAACGCACCCCCATAGAGGGTGAGAATCACCCTCATTTGCCATCAAGCCAATTGATAACGACAATGACTGAAAAACATCTAAAAATGTTTAAGTTTTGTTAGGTTTGCAATAAACTGACGTAGAGTTCACGTAATACCCCAAAACTACCCCTATATCGTTATGAAAAACAACCCATTTTTAAATGTTTTTCAGTCATTGTCGTTATCAATTGATTTGGTGGCAGATGAGGGTGGTTCTTACCCTCTATGAGGGTGCGTTTCATACCGATAGGGTGAACGCTGTAATTCACCTTTATTTTTATCATAATACATTCAAATTTTCCCGAAAATATTAAATAAAACAATTGATTAAAATGATAACATCATTTTCAGAGCGTTATCTCATATCCCTATTCAGGGAGTGTTTTTTGGCTCTAAAATTCTTTTTTGGGGGTGTATGACTTTTTTTGACCCCCGGATTCGGAATCAGCGATCAAAAATACATATGGATATACTCGTCTCGTTGCTAGGTCAGAAACTTTTTTTTTTTTTTGTGGGGCTGTTATTTTTTTTA
>JANEYF010005435.1:0-10494 GCA_029963845.1 Rhamnusium bicolor | reverse complement strand
AGAATGTATGAGTTTTATTATGTGGAATGGCAAATTGTAAGTGTGCATCTTGTGAATCAGCCCCGAAATCTAAACGGTATCGAAAGCTTTCTCAATGTCCAAGAGGACTATAGTGGCGCTTCAGGTTATACTGCAACTTGATATCGTTTACGCTCTTGACAATCTGTTGTGTTGTATTGTGTCCATTTTAAAACAAAAGTGGTGAGATCGTTAATGCCTGAGGCATCCTGTGTCTTATTTCAATCTGTTCAGGATGATCTTTTCAACCAGTTTGGAAATATAACAAACTTATCGGCCTATGATTTATCGCAAGCCGGTGATTATTACCTGGTTTGGGTATTGGAACCCGTTATTGCGCTCTTCCAAGACCATCCGCATGCTCTAGCCAAGTGCTCCATCGAGCACCGAAACGGTACGGACTTGGAATGTACTATTTACTCGCGTACTTCAATTATCATATGAGGCTGAACTCAGAATGACTTTTTCTGTAAAGTGAGCTTAATATCAGGGTGTATCACTTTCTGGTTAAACCGGAAATGAAAAATATAAATGTGATACGCATTTATAATCAGTGGAATGACACTGTTCCTTTACGATTAATATATAGGTTGTCAATTTTCTGTATTTTTTTGTTATTCGACCATAACTTTTCTATTTGAAGTTCAATTGTTCCTTTCTTTTCGAATTCGGATTCCTAAGAAATAAATACATATGCATAGTTTATGATTTTTTCTAGATGAAAATTGATACAGTGAGATCGAAATGATCACCAAAAATCCTATATATTTTATTGACAGTTATTATTTATTTTCACAAATTGAATAATTAACAAAATTTATTATAATAGACATATCTTCTAACATGGTTAATTTGGAAAGCGTCCACGCTGATGAAATGGAATAAAATGAATTCTTATTAATTACGAATTTTATAATATTTAAAACTGCATGTATAGGATTTATCCTTTTAAATTTTTCATCGTTTTCTTCCCCATTATTCAAAGATTACCAACTAAGAAAAGAAATTTTGTCTGGTTTTGTTTTATTCTTTATGCTAATGGTTAGGTTAAGCTCTCAAAATTAGGTACTTTTAGGTAATTAGTTATGAATGTATATATATGAAATATTTTTACACATTTAATGATTAAAAAGAATACCTTTTTGTTACTTTTGAGACCGATAATAAAAGATATTTTATCTTCGAAATAAAAAATAAAAAAAAAAAAATCACAAAAAATTCAAAAATCTCATTCATAAAATCAAATTCTGTTTTTTGTTACATACGCTTGCAGGACTTCTTTTAGATGTAAAACTGCCGACAGAACCTACCATTACAGTACCCTGGTACAGTAGGCTTTTTGCCTTTCATTTTTATGTATGTACACATTTTTTGAGATGAACCATAAAGTTGTTCATCAAATAAGGTCCACTTGTAGGGTTGAAAATATGAAATATACCTTTAAAATCACTTAAAGGTTGCTTTGCACAGTGCTGTGTACAGTTTTAAATGATAACTCAACAATAATTACATAAAAGCCAATAATTTAAAATTGATGCGACATAATCTCTGTAGATTTAACTATCACATATCTAATTAACTTCTCCAAGAGACTTAAAATATGAGAAAAATATATGTAATAAAACTCTTCACATTTAATGAGAGGTCATAACATTTTTATATAGAATTGCGTTATATTAAATTGCTATAATGCGCCACTGAACTGCAATTTTCCCCGCAACGCTGCAACAAACTTACAGAACCTCAGGAAATAGAAAAGCCAAGTATCTGACTTTGCATTTTGTGCAACTAGTGTTTATTTGTTACCTTTGTATCAACTGCAAATGTAAATGCACTCTCTGATCGCCAGATCTATATAAATTTAGATTTATTCATAGATTTTCTACGTAAATTAAATGCTGACACTTTGTTTGAACTACTTGAATTTTTATTAAATTGTCTGTTTATTTTTGAGTTAATATTTGCTGTTTACCATTTTAGTCAATTTAACCTAAGCGCATTTTATTTGTTGTATTTTAGATATAAATAACACTGAAGAATTATTTAAAGAATTTATTTATGGATAACATACATATAATGGAAATGTAAAAAAAAAATGGAAAGCCAACCACAGCCTTAGTTGTACTATAATCAGCATAAGACAGAGAGATATTTTTAAAATCTTAGTCAGAAAAGATCAATTAGAAAGTTGCCTTATATGAAAAATAAATTGTCACCGATACTGACGATCATAATATTTATTTGTATCTCATGTTTACAATTTTTTTGATAAAATATAAAATTCATAACAAGTATTACTGCAATTTTGGACAATTTTATACTAGAAATGAGAACAAAGAGAAAAATAAAATAAGGTTATGAGAAATATTTTCAATTTGTTTTTGATATGTTTTTCTTATTCCTGATAAAGTTAAGAAAAGAAAAAAGTAAAATTAAATATGACATTTCTTATACAAAAATAGGATAGTTAATATGTAGTATCTACTGCGGATTTTCTTTTAATTTTAACGATGTGAAATTTAAAAAAATACACGCTCATATTGCAATTTCATAACATTGTCTGCTTATTCGTATTGCATATGCGTCTAATGAGTTTTTACAGCTTTAGCTCCTTAATGAGTTGTAGTGAATCTGTTGTAATCCTGCTGTGTCAGTTACATCCGGATATGTGTTTGATTCTTTTAAAATCTGCAGAATTTTCTGAAACTTCTCAACATTCTTTAATAGAACAAAGTGATAGTTTATGTTCAAAGAAGATTATACTCTTTAAGACAAAATGGAAACATCCACGCAGCTTAATTCGTAGTGTTTAGGATCTAGAATGATGGTGTATTGATGCGAAACAATAAATCCTAAACGTTGGTGTCTGTAGCTATGTTGCTGTTTCATTCTAGAGTGGTTTCGATTCCCGGTCGAGGAACTGGGATTTTCTGTGAGAGAGATTAATCGTAGTATACTCGGATATTGGGTGTCCATTGTCTCTAAATGTGTATCCCTCTCCCACACAAGGTCATTCCAGACCTTCAGGGATAAACAGGGTTGTAATTTAATGTGGTGTAATTATTATTATTCTGAGGTATACAGACAGCATAATCCTTTTTGTTTGTATATGTATATTCTAAAGTTTCAACAAGTGCAACTATTTCAGACATAAACCGATTTGCAAACACTTCTCAAATATTAATAATATCTTTTTTTAACTCAAGCTATTTATATATATATATATATATATATATATATATATATATATATATATATATATATATATATATATATATATATATATATATATATATATATATATATATATATATATATATATATATATATATATATATATATATATATATATATATATATATATATATATATATATATATATATATATATATATATATATATATATATATATATATATATATATATATATATATATATATATATATATATATATATATATATATATATATATATATATATATATATATATATATATATATATATATATATATATATATATATATATAATATATATATATATATATATATATATATATATATATATATATATATATATATATATATATATATATATATATATATATATATATATATATATATATATATATATATATATATATATATATATATATATATATATATATATATATATATATATATATATATATATATATATATATATATATATATATATATATATATATATATATATATATATATATATATATATATATATATATATATATATATATATATATATATATATATATATATATATATATATATATATATATATATATATATATATATATATATATATATATATATATATATATATATATATATATATATATATATATATATATATATATATATATATATATATATATATATATATATATATATATATATATATATATATATATATATATATATATATATATATATATATATATATATATATATATATATATATATATATATATATATATATATATATATATATATATATATATATATATATATATATATATATATATATTTATATATATATATATATATATATATATATATATATATATATATATATATATATATATATATATATATATATATATATACACAATTGACACATACCTCTTAACCTTATTATTTTAAACAAAAAATGGAATGGGGAAATGGAATTAGTCTTAAAAACATTTATATATTTTCACAAAGAAGTCTTTTGAACGTTGTGAAGTTATTACAAATGTTTAGATGTATTGCCATAGCGTTAAATATTTTGAGAGACCTTTGGAAAAAATAGAGTTATTACTGTTATTAGTTTTAATTCTATTAAATGTTTCAATGAAAAATCTTGTATTTATCATTAAGGCCGGCGGAACTCAATGAGCAATATATGTTTCTGTACAAGACAGCAAAATTTAGGTATGGCAAAACGTAGTTTTTCAAATTAGAATTTTCAAAGAATGATGACAATTAATAGAAAGGAAGATTGCAGCAATATAATTTTCCTTATAACCAGTAAAAAAGTCAGTATGATTGTAACTTCATTTAAAAAATCAACACACTTTAATAAATCATTCTTAATTAATTAATTTAACACAAAACTGATCAAAAATAAAACCATATTTTTAAAATATTGCATATTTTCTGTTTTGTTCATTTTTATTTACTCCGCTTCCCAATCTTAATAATTTGCAATTTCAAATTATTATTGGTTAAATTGAACAAACATTAAATATAAACAAAATGAAACATATTTTAATAAATATGAATATTTTTCGGAAATTATAATATTGTCAACTTATTTCGTAGATACCTACACGAATTTTACGAAAAACCGTTGTGCGGTTCCGTCTCAGGCAAACACCACATGGATTTGATGGACAGGCGGGTTCATTTGTCGGCAAGTAAAGAGAGATTTTTATGTTGCAAATACATAAGTATGAAATAACGAACTTTTTTTATCGGCTTTGTGTTGCCTAAACAGCCTGATTTATTCTTCGGCTCTAGGTATTCAATTACCAAATACAAGTCAACAGTTATTTCCTTAAGTGACCTAATTCAGTTTCCTGCAAACAGCAAAAGGATTCTTTCCAATGTGTGTGACTAGTGGCAAATGCAGTTACTCCAAATTAAAATTAATAAAAACCTATTTAAGATTAACAATAACTGAAGTGCGTTCGGCAGAACTGACGACCATTTTGATTAAACATAAATTCTAGTGAAAAAGTTTGGACTCTAAAAACTTTTCTGGACTTAAAGCCCGAAATGTTAATTTTTATTAACATTTTGAATTTGAATGACTTTCTACAGCCACAAATCGAAAATTAATAGGTATGTTCATCGTGTAGCTCCTGTAATCTGTTGTGATTATTGTTATTGTTAAGCAACTAGACTGCGTAGACTGGATAGATGGAACTAGAATTATTACGAGAAGTGCCGGGAATATTCAAGAAAGTTCTAGACCGTACATGGATGTATATACAGAGCCTTCATCAATTGGCACCTTTTAATTTGTGATTTTATGTCTTTCATATTACGGCAGTACCAATGAAGATTTTTGCGCATACATATGTCTAAAAAATAGTTGTCAACCATCTTTTCTGACGGGACGACTCGACGATGCTGTTAAAGGTAATTCACGAGGGTTATAATCATTTATGAAGGCTCTGTATAAGGCGCACGATGGGTCGATCCCCAGATAGCACACAATATACCTAGAATAATTTGTAAATTTTCCATGGAGAATAATAATTTTGAATGTTCTATACTTAAATATTCACGGATTATTCATCTTACTTACGAATGTTCCTGTAATATTAAAATCAACAGATGAATGAAATATTCTGTATAAAATATTCCTTTAATATACCGAGTGTAAATGGAAAGTGGCTCACCCCCTCTATTTTCATTTTTTTATAGAAATAAATTGATGAAATTTTAGTATGTTGTTATACACATAAAGTTGCATTAGAAGACAGTATTTTAAATTTTTATGCACTTCCGGTTTTGCCGGAAATTACCCCATCTTTCTTATTTTAAATGAAACCCCCCGTATATTTTTACATTTTTGGTGAATTCTGAATATAACAATATACTTCTTTTTTTGATTCTTTAATTATTTTTTTTAACGAAAAGTTTAATTTTTATTTGAGTGCAATTATCTCAAATAAAATTATTTGTTTCAAATATCTGTCGGGACTAGTACAATTAATTACGTTTACTGTAATGCTAGTATAACCATTGTTTACTTGATAACTATTTTGACAGCTATTTTAAACAAATAATTTTATCTGAGATAATTGTTTTTACAGCACACTACTTTATGTATCGGGTTTTATGAATTACATTATAATATCTACATACATGTTTAGAGAATTTCTACTATGAATTCTTATAAAATTGCTAAGTTATGGGTATCACTGTAATCGTAAAAAGATGTATTTTCTATATATAATAAGAAATTTGTTATTCTAATCTCTTCCATCTTTGTTTATTTCTCCTAGCAGAATTCCGGCAACACTGTTCGATTTCGGTGATCGCGTCATTATCTCATGCGCAAACTCTCTTATTTTTTGTGACGCCAATTATCAGAAACAAAATTATCTTTAATCCCCATTAGTTATAGTGGTCTAATTTGAGTGACTTGTTGCTAAAAATTGCCTAATGTTTGTGCTTCTGTTGCTATGGTATTCTTCTTCTCTACAATACCACAACTGTTAATAATAATTATTATGAGGTAAGCAAAAGCTGAAAAATGTATTTACTCTCTACTCCACCTTTCGCCATTATTTTAGTGTTTTGGTCTGAAACCATAAAGACAATGCCTGTATTTCTGTGACTATAGTATTTCTTATAACCGTTATTGTTTTGTACACAGTACAGAATTTAATAATAATAGTTAAGAGGTAAGTTTATTGTTCAGTCATTTATCCACTATTTATTAATATGTGGCAAAAAGCATGATTAGCAAAGTAATTAAAAATCGCAGTTATTTTTGTAGAAAGATTCGCAAACTAGTTACAAACAGTTACTTATCGATCAATTACTAATAACAATCAATAGTCACTTAACAGTGATGTCCTCCAAACCAGAGGACGTTATCAAGATCCTAAATATATTATTTTTGATTATCGTGATTCAATCTTTGATTCTAATTGAATGTCCTTTAAAATTTGTTTTCAGCTGGAACCATTGGGAATTATAAGAAAGTTTCTTCAGATACGTGGTAAGTAATATTTTTATATTATGTTCTAATTAAAAACATTTCAGCAAAAATTGGTTCCGTCGATTGCTAACAACATACTGTAAGGAAATGACTCAACTAATATTTATCGAATATGGTCAAAACAAAAATATTTACAGTGATATGTGAAAAGGAATTTTCATATAAACTTTATTTATTTAATCTAATAATAATAAAATATATCTGAATTAATATGATTATCTTCAGTTCTACTATCGTCAGTTCTGTATTCATGGAATAGTATATAATATTCCTAGAATATTTTTTGGGAACAATCTAAGGATATATAAATGTGTGTATTATTTTTCTATGAATATTCCACAAGTTATTATAGGAATATTTCATTCTTTCAGGAATAAGTTTGTGCTGTCTGGGGAGAAGTCAGTCTTAAGTTGGAATCGAGCGAGTAAAGAAGAAATAAGTTAGAGACTAGAGTAGTGATTGAAGTGTTTAATTATGATTGTAGTTAAGTCCTTCATTAAGTTATTGTTGTTAATTATTAATTAGTTAATAAAGTAGTTAGGAAGTGTTACTTGGATTTCCAATCGATTACTTTTTATGGGACGGCCAAAGTTGACAATTGGCACAAGGTGGCAAAATGGATAGAGCCGGCCCTGAATATCATGATTATACTCTAATTTATCACATAGATAGGCTTATAACATTTTGTTTTCCATTTTATAGATAAAAATTAAAGTTTTAAATATAACTCTTTGATGTACATTCATTAAAGTTTTTTGTATTTTTAGTATTGTATTTGATTTTGACTTATATTTAATAAAACTGTTGAACAAAATTCCAAGTGAGGCGCAATCAATGCTTTGTATAAAATTAATTTTGTATACATACTAAGAGATGATTCTGTTCTATATAAAAAGTAACATTTCTTCGACATTTTATTCATAATTAAATTTGCATGACTTTTAAAAAATTAAGTGCTTTTATTTATCAACATATTTATTGAGTTATGATTGCTGTTTAATTTAAATTATATCCTATGAATATGTATTTAGATTTTTTTAATATATACATATAAATCATTATTACACAATCAATAGTACATATTTTTTTTATTCATTATTCATTACAGGGAGCGGAAATATATGCCATTTTGCTTATTTTCCAAAACTGGTAGTTATACATATAATTTTTTTTAAAGAGCTTTTATATAATAATTGAATTAATTGACACGTATGCGTTTATTTATGTATTGTAATATATGCACCAGCTTGGCAACCAGTATTGTAGCAGGAAGTTGGGATTAGATGTATGTATATAATAGTAATTGTTCCGCTCCCTATTCATTTCTTTCGGATTTGTACTTATTATATATATCATCAGCAAACATACTTATACTACACTTTGTTACAAATTTTATAATATCGTTTACATATAATAGAAACAAAATAGGTCCCAAGACCGTACCCTGTGGTACACATTTAAATTTTCCAGTTGATTCGATACAAAATTTGTATATTTAACTTTCTGATAGCAATTAGATAAATAGGATTTAAACCACTCTAGTGTTGTCTTATACGAATACCAATTTTCTCAAGTTTTCTTATCAATAATTCTATATTAACAGTTTCAAAAACTTTTCGGAAAGCAAAGAAAAACTGTCAATATAATATTGTTACGCCACTGGACTGTGCAGACTGGTTAGATTAGGCTGGAATTGTACACGAACGGCCGGGAATATTCTGAAATGCTCTAGACCGGGAGAATGGATGTATAAATGTCTAAGACGCACGGTGGGCTGAGATTTAATCTTAAGTTGAACGTGAGCGAGTAAAGAAGAAATAAGAAAGAGACTTATAAGTGTTCAAGTGTAATTATAGTTAAGACAGTCTGAAAGTAAACCCAAATAAGAGTTATGTGATGGTATTTGGTCCGAAAAAATTAAAAATCACACATCTCAATGATATCGAGATCAAAATAAATGGTTCACGCCTGCCAATAGTTAGTACTTATAAAAACTTGGGTCTGCTTTTAGATGAGGATCTTCGGTTCAAAGAATATGTCGCTACGGTAATACGCAAGGCCTATTGTAGTTTAAGATGTTTGTATGCTAATCGTTTCTTGTTGAACACTAGTTTACGGAGGATGCTATGTGATAGTTTGGTATTATCATTATTTAATTACTGTGATGTTGTCTACACGCCGTGTTTAGATCAAATTACTTCCATGCGAATTCAGAAACTTCAGAATGCATGTGTTAGATTCATATTTGGTCTGAGGAGGAGTGACCATGTGTCTTGTAAAATTAGAGAGTTAAACTGGCTGAAAATGAAGGAAAGGGCCAGGTTGCATCTTGCAAGTCTTGTCCATTCTGTAATACACAACCGATGTCCACATATCTCTTTGACTTACTAATATCAAATTTCTCAGTACATAGTCGTGATACTAGATTTAACTATAGACTTAGAATACCTGCACATAGAACCTCAATTTACCAAAGATCATTTAGGTATGCTGCTGCGTCAATATACAACCATACCCCTGATGAAATAAAGGATCTATCTAAATGTACTTTTAAGTTTCGCTTTAAAAAATGCTGCTTCAAACGCCCACCTCATAATGCCAAATCTTAATCTTTATATGTATTTATGTTTTTTTATATCGTCTTTCATTTTGAACAAGTGTTAGAACCAGTATTGAGATAGGTAAGGAAAGTGGTACTCAAATGATGATTCTGGTGTTCAGTTATTTTTATATATAATCAATTAATTGCATGTGTTTTTTTTCTCAATGTAGTATGTACAGTTTAGTGGTAGAACAGCTTTAGCTGAACTACGCTTTAAATAAAGGCGATTTATTATTATTATTATTATTATTATTATTATAATTAATCTATTGTTGTTAATTGTTAATTAGTAAATAAAGTAGTGAGTAAGTGTTACCTGGACTTTCAATCAACGAATCTACGAGTATAGGTGTTTGTGTGGATAGCAAACACGTAACAATTTGGTGTCGGAAGTGGATTGGAAGAGAAATTTCTTGAATATTCGAAAGGTTCTACAGTGTTCTTCTCAGAAATTAGTGGTAACACGAAGAATTAAACTACTGGATAGTGTTTGAGGACTATTTCTGGACTGAATAGTGACTTTTTAAGTGGATTTTCGAGAAGTTTCTAGAACATTCGATTTAGAAATAGTTGCAAATACGCGAGTGCCGCTAGTAATAACGTGTTGTAGACTGAGAAA
>JANEYF010005434.1:0-70261 GCA_029963845.1 Rhamnusium bicolor | reverse complement strand
ACCTATCCAACAGAATACTACAAGTCAAAATTAACAACACTCTCTCCACACAAGAACATTCATGCTGAAGTACCGCAGGGGTATGTTTTAGGACCCAAATTATTCAACTTATATGTATTCGATTTCCCTCAGTTTTCTAACACTAAACTAGTTATGTACGCCAATGACACAGCTATATATAGTCACTCGCATAGTGCTCAAGCGGCAAACATGTTATTAAAAGCACACATGCACAGAGCCACAACCTACTATAATCAGTGGAAAATAAAACTGAATGAGGGAAAGACTGAGACTATAGTCTTTAAAGAAATTTAAAGATACCAAATTCTAACTCAAATAACGATCAATGGATAACAAATTCAAACAAAGACGAACGTAAAATATCTAGAGTACACTTAGACAAAGGACTGACATTCAACAACCATATCACATGACCATACGAAAGGCATATGAACTAACTAAAAATTTATATCCACTTTTGGCCAAAAATGGTAGACTTAACAGGATGAACAAACAACTTATATACACAACTATTATAAGACCGGTCCTAGTATACGCTGCTCTCGCGTGGTGTTCACAAAAAAAATGCTGCGTCTCATCACAGCGTCAGACAGATATACACCAATATGCCACTTATACGATAGCACCAACATGGAACCATTAACGGAATACACATAAAAGACACATTCCAAAAATGTTATGACACCCAACTCACAAACAATCCAATTTCCAATTTAAATTTCTTTATTGCCTATTAGTACATTTCTATCAAACTTAAATAGGGCATTTATTGTTGTATAAACACATACATAAATACATATAAATATTTTACATTTTTGCAAATAAATTAGAAAATACTGTATCAAAGTATAAAGTGCTCTATATCACTGAAATCACAATGAAATATGCTATTCAACCAGATAAAAATATAGAGGTGTTCCAATTAAAAAAAAAAAACAAATTTTATTTATATCTTTTTCTTTTGTTTTTTGATGACAAAAACTTAGGTCTTTGGTTCATGTTAATAACTTTAAAGATAAAAGAGTTATATCAATCAGATTGAAATGTTATCGAAATAAAATGCCACACTATACAGGGTGTATCACTTAAAATAGAAAGGTGAAGTAATCTCTGGTTAAACCGGAAGTGAAGAACATGCATATATTAAGTATTTATATTCAGTGGAATTGCACGTGGCATTTCCTGTATTAATATACAGGGTGTCCATTTTTGTACTTTTCAGTATTTCGGCCATAACTTTTTTATTTCAATTGTTTCTCTTTTCCAATTCAGATTTCTTCATAAGTAAAATATCAACCAGAAATCGAGTACACACTTAAAATGATCACCCTCTACAGGGAGTTTCCTTTTTCAAAAGACAACCTTATGTAGATTTTATAGTTTTCTAATATATCATTATATTTTTTCTTACTTTGAAAATATACAGGGGCAAATTAAATTTGTATTTTTTAAATGGAACCGTCTATATATTTTTTTTATTTTTAAAACCTGTAGTATTAAGAGGACTGTTTTTATGAATATAGGTGCTGCTTATCCAAAAGAATGTGAGGTTTTTCCGCATACTCCAATGGTCTCTGGTAATCCAAAAGACTCTGATGATCCACTCACTTCTTTTTTTTTTTATTACCGGCGCCGATGTTGCTTTATTCGGGGGTTACTCCAATGGTTTCTGGTAATCCAAAAGACTCTGATGATCCACTCACTCCTTTTTTTAATTACCGGCGCTGCCGTTGATGCTTTATTCGAAGGTTCAATATGATAAAAATGTAATATTTTAATCACACATGATATTTTGGATATGAAATCTTAACAAATCTCACTACACAGGTCTCAAAAAAAATCTTGAATTCTTCCTGCTTCGCGCGCATGCGCTCTCATACCTTTTGGTCAGGGAAGGAGAATAATCAAATTTAAATACGCACGCAAAAAGGCAACTAATAAATGACTCCTATTAATACCTAAATTCTAATACTATATTAAACATAAAACTAGTACTTTAACTTTTAGGCAGTGAAAATCGAACAAAACGGTTCTCTCCGATTACAACGATAACTGTTATATATTTATTCTAAAATTAAGATATTTGTAAAAAAAAAACGAAACCTGAACATCCACATATGCCTAAATTGTAAATAATATCACATTGTCTATTGCAAAATTTTAAGATTTGAACATAAGTAGATAATATAGTCATATTGTAATGCCAAAAAAATCGTGGAGAAAAAAAACGCAATTTCAAAAGAACTCGTTGAGAAAATCTAATTAAAAAAATAAACTAAGATTGCCATGACAAAGAATTTTGAAACTGACGTATACACTATAGGACTCGATTTCATGGAAAACGTCTAATATAGCAGACAGTGATGGAATAATAGAAAACTGGTGGAGTGGTAGATGACAAAGACAGTTATTGGCAACGACGCAATATACAGTCAACTCTCTCCCACATATTTAAACTGTAAGTCTCTTACTTTTATCGCATTAAACGCAGGTTTTGCATGAAATCGAGTTCAATAGTGTACATTACATAGGGTGTTTCACTGAAGACGGATCAACTGGCGCAGGGTAATAGAGGACCTCACTGCGCATCGATTTGACCCTCATTTGTGTTATGGGAAATTAGTTCAGGAATTATTTAGGTTTTCGTGTATTTTTAGCTAAACTCCTGTTTTGCCCCCAAATTTCGTTATTCTAGTTTAACTATTAGTATTAGCGTCTTTATTTTTTTTTTATGAACGTAGTCCAATATTGGGTCTGAGAAAAAATTTTTTATTGAAACCTAAACTATTTGGAAAAAAAATCTAATAAAACAAAAAATTACTCCTTAATTTTACATGACTCGCAAAAAACAAAATGATAAAAAAAATTTAGTAACCATCTTAGAAACTTCTCTACTTTACTGACAATGAACCCAACAAATTTCATTCAGCTAGACCCATAACTTCACATTGAAAATTTTAAATTTTTTGCAAAATGTGAAAGGCGAAAATCTTACTTTTTAATTACAAAGCAAAAGGTGTGACGGGCAAGGCCCGCAGATATGATGCAAACCGTGGATATATGTGTTTGGGACTTATGGTGCTGTTAAATTGAAAGGATGGACACAACTTAGTACTACCATACAAAGGAAATCACTGAGAGGCAGCCAGTCGCTCATTTGTGGCTGTAATTAAAAGACCTCGTATTAACAAGGAAATAGATAATATATACAATATATATAATATATATAATATATAATATATACAATATATAATATATACAATATATGCAACTATAGCCACCGCTGTGGAATTCCCTACCCAAGGAATGTAATTGTGAAGTTAAGGAATAATTTTTGATTTAATAAAATTTTGAGAAGGTTATTCTTTTGTCCAAATAATTTCTGTTCCAACAAAAAAAATATTTCTCAATATGATAAGCCCACTATTGGACTACAGTCATAAAAAAATCATGACGCTATTAGTAATAGTTAAGGGAATGACGAAATTTGTGAGCAAAACCGGACTTTAGTTAAAAATACACGAAAACCTAAATAACTCTTAAACTAACAAATCTCGCATAACACAAATGGGGGTCAATTCGATGTATATTGAGGTCCTCTATCACCCTGCGTCGGTTGGTTCGTCATCAGTAAAACACCCTGTATATATATGTACACATATAATATATATATATATATATATATATATATATATATATATATATATATATATATATATATATATATATATATATTGTATTGGAAAAAAGCAACGAATTCAAAAATATAAAAATAGCAAGGTGTTCCATTAAAAAAATACAAACTCCCTCTACTCGTATCTTCAGTGTTGTAATTAAATGTGATAATTTATAATTATTTTGTATTTATAGTATGTATGTATGTACAGGATGTCTGGAAAAAGGAGACCAATCCGGTAACCATGGATTCTTTGAGCAAAAATAGTAGAAATTTCACAGTGCCATTTTTCATTTTAGACCCCCATGTTCGATATACAGAGTGTCAAAGTTTAAAGTTAAAAAACAATTTTTTTTAAATAACTCGAGTATTTCGATATTTATTTTAAATTGGGTACAGTTCTTCAACTTAAAGAGTCACATCGTTTGAGGAAAAAGAAAAACAAAAATTAATTGTCAAACAATCAAAATAGATGGGTTCCAGTACCCACTAACCCCCTCAGATTTTTAGCACCTGCGCCAAGGACTCCCAAACTATATTTTTTAAGTTAACCATTCATTTTGAATTATTTTATTTCTCTTAACAAATTTCGAGAAAATGCTTCATCTTAGAGATAAATTGAAAAATATTGGTGCCTATGCGGTTTACAGTAATCTCTAATCAAGTCAGCCGCTCTCGTAAACAAATAGCAATACCCTGGATACGATAGAGTTTACTGTCAAAGTAGATCTTTATTTTTTATAAGTTAAAAGTTTTTTATAAGCTAGAAGTGTTCTTGGAAGTAAGAAAAATCAACATTGCTCGTAGACAAGGAATTGTACCCTTTTCTGAAATGACGGATATGATTTTAATCGTGGGTAAGATTTAAATATTTCTGTAAATTGTAAACATTTATTTCTATTTCTCGATTAGGAAAATGTGATTCCAATGCTAGTTTAACTGCTAGGCGCTATACCGAAAAATGTCCCAATCGATTTCATTTCAAAAGAAAATATTTTTCAAATATGGTTAACCGTACCGTCTAAGCGAGACTGGAAATTTAGGGGAAAGATGGAGGGGTAATTGCGGTCGACTCCGTGCGATTCACACTGAACTGGAAGAGGATATTTTAAGAATTGTTGAGGAAACATCGAAAATTAGTACCAGGATGTTGGCTAAGCGGGTCGAAAACATAGGGGAAACCCAGGTACACACTATTTTACGGAGTCAGCAGCTGTACCCATTCTATCTCCAAAAAGTACAGGTTCTTTAGCTTCAAGACCTTGAAGCAAGACTTGTATTATGTAGATTGTTATGTGAAATGAATAACCGAGATCTACGTTTTATCAGAAACATTTTGTTTATAGATGAAGTTACATTAACGTAAAACGGGACAACAAATATTCATAACACACACATATGGGCTGAAGGAAATCCTAAAGCCATAAGAAACGCATCATCAAGTAAATTTTAAAGTCAATGTGTGGACAGGTGTAGATATTTTCTTTTGGGTCCTATATTTTTACTATGAAACTTGACTGGACATTCATTTTTGCAATTTCTTCAAAACATGCTGCCTGATTTACTAAATGAATTGCCTTTACATGTAACGCAAAATATTAGGTTTCAACTAGAAGGTTGCAATATTGCTAGTAATGTTAGAAACTATTTGATCAAATCTTTTCCTGATCGCTACATTGGTCGGGGTCGATATGATCCTGTTCAGTAGCCACCCCATTCCTCAGACCTTACTCCCTTGGACTATTCAGTCTGGGGATTTATGAAAAATTTTATGTATATGGTTCCGTTTTGAGCGAGAATCATTTAAGAGAAAGAATCCTTCAAGCTGGACAGTTCAGTTTGAAGCCAAATATTTTTCAAAGTCAAAGATTTTCTTTAATAAGAGAGCTTGCATGTGTTTACAAAAACATGGAGGTTATATCGAACAATTCTTTACACTGACTATTTTTTTAATTTCTACTGTTTTTTACTAACAAATTATGAATAATTTTTGAAAATAAGTGTGGTATAAAATTCATTGGTTGTTATAAGGCTTCTAATTTAAAAATAATTGTAGATTGTTGAATCCATTGCGCCTACCATTTTTTTTATCTTCTCGCCATTGACTTTAGAAATTTTTGGCTCGTCCTTTATTATTGACATTTTTATACCTATTGCAAAATTTGAATAAATTGTTTAGTTTTAGTATTTAAAAATTATGAGGTTACCGTAAGCTGCGTAGGTACCAATATTTTTCAACTTATCTCTAAAACAAAGCATTTTCTCGAAATTTGTTAAGTGACATAAAATAATCCAAAATGGATGGTTAACTTAAAAAACTGGAGGGGGTCAGTAGGTACTAGAACCCCTCTATTTTGAATATGTGAACATTATTTATTTTTTTGTTCGAAAGATGTCTCTGTACCAAATTTTAAATAAATATCTTACGAAATATTCGAATTATTTAAAAAAACTATTTTTAAACTTAAAATGTTGACACCCTGTATATCAAACATGGGGGTCTAAAATGAAAAATGGCATTGTTAAAGTCCTATTATTTTTGCTTAAGGAATGTATGGTTACCGGATTGGCCTCCTTTTTCCGGACATACTCTATAAAGCACTATTTGTTTATTATTATTATAATTATTTAAATTATATTCAATGGCAATATAATTTTACACTGTGTATATTTTGTCTTGTCAATTAGTTGTTGAAATATATTTTGCAATGTAAATCTTTGATTCGTTTTTTTTTATTACCTTACAACTCAGTCTTTTGAATATTACATTACATGGAATTGGAAAGGATATTAATCCATTTTCTACAAGTTTCCTTTTTTTTCCATTATAAAAACCCATTGCCATAAACCAGTGAGCTACTTTTTTGTAAAACACTAAAAATATTTAAAACAATCTGCAAATGAATGGTTTTTAAACTTTCCGCTAAATGTTTGTTATCAGCATCTTCTTGACTACCCCAAGCAGAAGCCACTGCTATTTAAAAAGTTCTGCCTGCTTTACGATTACCTCATTATTGACTACATTAAACAAACAGTCAATTATTTGTTCACAATTAAAATTTTAGGCATATTAACCCTTTAACCCAACATTTGTTAATCTGGTATTTGAATAGCGTGCGCTTACTCACTAATGGTGGAATGCTCTAATTATATAATAGTTCGCATTTCCTGATGGGTATATTCTAAACTCTCCTCATGAAAGAGCGTTACATCACTCAAACATTAACTGTAATAAAAACATTCCAATATCTGAAACTTGTTACGCCAAAATTATATAATATTCGTTATAGTAGAGTTAAATGTTAGATAGAATATGTGTTGTCACAGGCACTTATGTATATAAAATTTCTTAAACGTTGTGATTTCAACTATGCAAATGACATATTTAATATACAAAAACATTATCTTGGCTTCAACTTCTCCAACATAGAGATCTCCTAATCTTGTCAGTGACAAATCGGTCAAATTAGAGAAAAGTTGCGTTTATATTTTTGAATATAGGATTATCTTATATCACTGTAATCAGAAAAAAAATCTATTTCTGATACGAAAATTCAATGTGGCCGCCGTAAGAAAAAATTTTGTGGATGATTCTGAGTGAACGAAACGTTGTAATACTTTTATTTTTTTAAAAAATCATATAAAACACAAAAAACTGCTCTAAAAATGTTTTTAGAGAATAAATTGGATGTCAAATAAGCAACATATGGGAGAAAAACCAAATACGAATTTTTCAATTTTTTCTTAGATATCTGAAAATCCAAATCAGATAATTAAGTTCTGTTGACTCCAAAGTTTTAGCCAGAATATTACGAAACAGTTATCTCATTTAACCGTTGCAAGATAAGCGAAATCTTTATGTTGGGAAAGTTAAAGATACACACAAGGTGTTTCAAAAAACATCCACCAAATTTTAAAGCATAATTTTTTTTTGCGAAAAAATAAGTCTTATGTCCTAAACGGCTTCATTTATAAGATACAGGATTTGCAATGAAATTTAAAAAATCATTATTTTTTTTAATTTTCGACACCCTGTATCTTATAAACGAAACCGTTTAGGACATACGTGTACATGAAGCTCTCGACTTATTTTTCGCCAAAAAAATGATGCTTTAAAATTTGGCGGGTATTTTTTGACACACCATGTATATATTGGAGAACCCATGTGTTAATCAAATTACATTCGTTTGAATTAAAAACGGGTACAAATTTACAATATTGTAGGATCGCTTTAATACACATGGAGCTCTATGTGCTCTATCCGCCTCCACCTGGCAAGGTAAACAAAACAAAGATAGAATCGTGTGGTTCAATAATCGAACAAAAGGAAATCATCACAAACAAATAGAAATACCATGCAGCTACGGATAGCAGTGTTTCAAAATTATTGTTCCTCATCAGCACAGTGTAATTTAAGGAGGGAGATATACAAGAATAGAGTGTATCAAAATAACCGTAGACAGGGGCGGTCTCACATCTTCTTCAAAACTTGTAGGTAAAAATTTAATTCAACACTAAACAAAATTTAATTCTATTAATAGTTATTTACCTAACAAGACCGAAAATTGATACTTTACTGGACGAGCTGGCAACACATTTTTCAGGTGTGTTACGTACAATATTTTTTTCTACAACCGTTCCTGCTAGTCTCAAAAACGTTTTAACTTGAAATCGTTTGCAAGCAAAATTCACAAAATTCAACTAATAACTGTCAGACGCTGTTGTCTAAGTACTTAATTCGAGGCTTAATTATATACCTAGCCTATCGTTGTCAAGCAAAAGTGACATAAGGGATCGGTGAAAACTTTTTCATTATACCTCTCTGAAATATCATGTTTCATGTCTATTTAGAGTAGAGAAAGTCTTTCTTTTCCATGCACCCACACAAGAAAAGTGTCCCCATACGCTAGCTTTCAGCGCCACAATAGAAATTAATTTAATTAATGTTGTTAGGAACAAAGAATAATATTCAATAAATGAAATTAATTCAATTAATATCACACGTGTTGTACTCTACAACATTAAATTGTTAAATTTTGGCATAAATATTACAATTAAATCAATATTTGTTTTTTCATGTGACATTAACCTGTCAAATCTATCGAGGCTGTGTACTTTGTCAATTATAATAAACATGCTCTTGAAATTTCCTTAACAACGCTTGTTTGACATTGTTTTTGACGTTTATTTGCACCTGTTATTATATTCTCCAGAATATACTTTTATTTATTTTTAACACGCTTTTATTAGCTTCACCTGTGTTTCTCTTTTTGTTGTAACACTCTTCTTACCCACTTTAAGACAGATTAATGAAACTTTTACACTTAAACGGTAAAATACAATAATTGAATTTATTTTCCTATAGGATCGCCAATCCTTTCCTCCTTCCTGCGTGAAACAAAGGCTTAAATAAAACTCCGTAATTTTAAACTCGGTGGTCTGGGTTAACGGACTTTGAAATTTTTCAGAAAATAGATCTAAATTTATATCAGACTAAGAATATAAATATAGTTTAAAAAAATACAAAACACCTTAAGACACAAACAAAAAGTAAAAATAAAATAGTTAAAAAAAAAAAAAACTTTAAACATAAACAAAAATAAAAAAATATTAATATAAATGAAAACAAAATAACGTTAGGAGCCATTTCAATTTTACTTATGTGTTGTTGTTTTCAGAGAGGTATAATAAAAAATATCATTCATTGCACGTCCATAAACTACTTTTCCTGTGATTGCATGGTCCTCGTGTGAGGCAAAGCCGATATTGTCATGCGCGCATGGGAAAAGCCTAGTTTCTGAACTCCTACTAAAATATACTATACCTATCCCTTGTGTCACTTCTAATCGGACTAGACCAGTAAACACGTATTTTCCACTCAAAAAACTGACCAAAAACAGTTAACTTCATAGACTATTGCGGAAAAATAAAATATATAAAAACGGTGAGGGCACTTAGTGTAGTATGGCTCACGTTGCTAAGTTGTTTCATCCATATAGTGTAGATGAACGGAGAACCAAGCCAACGAACACATACAAACAAACAACAAAACCAGGAAACACAATACATTGAATTTTAGAGTTTAATTTACTCTAGATTTGAATAGAGAATAGAGCACAATCTCTCCTCATTTTGTGTAAAATTTTGGTTCGTATTTCTACATTCAATTTTCATGAAAATGCAAAACATGAAAAATGTACTGGAAGTGACGAAGAGAAGAGTTTGTCTCAAAATGTTCAGCCAATGAGCCACGGCCATTGAATCAGGAAGAACTTAATGCTTTGGTAAGAGACCTTGGTCTTCCAAAAGATGCTGCAGAGATCTTGGAGTCTCGTTTAAAACAACACAACTTATTGCATTCATAAACAACATTTTATTGGTACTGGAAGAGGGAATAAGACTTTGGAAAATATTTCCTAAATGATGACACTTTGGTTTACTGCACTAATATCACAGATTCAATATCAAATTTGGGATAACGACGTAGAAGAATGAGAACTTTTTGCGCTCTTCCAAAAGAAGTTTAAAGGGTAGTACTTCTACATAATAAAAAATAATAATAATAATATTGGCAATAAATACACGTTAATACCTGTCGCTCATTCTGTCCATATTATGAAAACGCCGAAGAAAATGAAGTTAATGTTCTAGAAAAAATTTAACATTTAAAACACAAATAGTTGATATGTGATGATATGAAAGTTGTATGAATGATACTATACAACAATACAACACAACACAGAATTTCCATGTTTTCTCTGCGAGTGTATTTGTATGCATTTATATTGGATTCAGAAGGAATCGCCTGGTAGAAGACAACTGCAAGTAGGAAAACATAATATTATAAGGCCGAGTTTGGGAGAGCATTTTACTAAAAAACATGTTTTATCTTTTCTGATGTTTTAATAAACTAAATAAGTAGGTAGTGTCGTCATGAAACAATATTTTAAATAATATATATTCTCTTGTAAGATACTTTATATACCAATTACAAAAAGTATTATATCCCATAGTGCTTAAATATGGCGTGATGTAAATTTTATTCATACCATTTTTAATTGTACAATTAAAAATAATGTTTCATAACTAAAACAATTCCTTACGAATTGAATTTCGCAGACATAGACCGGTTTCGAACCGACAAATGATATTGGTTACTGATCTATCATGATTTGAAGGTATAATCCAATGCAAGTCGGGGTATTTACCCGCTGAGTAGTTGTTTCTTTCAAATCATATTTAATAACAGTAGTTTAGTCCACCTGGGCTAGAGGTCGCCGCTTCGACTTGCTTAAGTCGTTCCGCCACAGAGACATCTATGATGTCGGTCGGATAGTAGCATTTGGACCATATGAGAAGTTTCATATACCTCTCACCACTACTTGATTATTCTTATCGATGATTTACCTATTATGTTTACTTATAATTGGGTTTCATTGTTTGCTGAGAGCGCCAGTCTTCTTTTTTCTGGTGTTTTTCTACGTTTAACCTTAAAATTAAATTAACATGATTTATGTATTTGATTTAATAATTTTCAGTATTTCTAAAACAACCCATACCTGTGATATATTATACCTGTCAAAAGTAATATCCCTAAATATAAAAATAAATAATATCGACACTGAAAAAGAGACTGTATAGGGTGTCCCAAATTGCTAGTAATCAGGGGTTTTTGCCTATTTCTGAAATAGCTAGAGCGAAATGGATTGCACATTCTTAACCTAGTTTTTAAGTGCCCTTTGATAATTCAAAAGTTGTGGTGGCAACTGCAGAAACAAAATGTAAGAAAGGTAGAATGTTTCTTATTCTTGGTTACGTTTTAACAAATGCCTTTTTATTTAAATCGAAAGAGTAGTTTTTGTTTTTTGATTATCCTCAATAAAAAAAATACAATTTTATGTTGAATACCTGATGAAAAGGTCATAAGAGTTTAATTTTAAAACAATAAAGAAGGTTTAGTGCCATGTCCCCAAGAAACAATTATGCAGCTACGCACACGTATTTCGAAGTTACTGCCGGGACACGTGTTTCGGTCATCAGCGTATCGTGTAGCTAAGGAATTGGATCTAGAATGTGATAGATCAATTCTTGTTTCTGATCTATCACATTCTAATCCACTTCTTAGTCGCTACGCTTAAAATAAGGTCTGGATAATTGTTTCCTTCGGTGTGCCAGGGACAGTACACATTCATGTGTCAGTGCCTTTGTTCATGTCCCATGAGGACATGGCATGAATGGGATGAGCATTGCGCCATCATCTCATAGCTCTACGCTGTGAGCAATACTCCAAAACACGTTTCCTAACTGGCACATACAGGTTGTTTGGGGACAGGGCACAAAGCCTAAATCTATTTTTTTTTAATTTTAAATTTTGATAAGACGTATTTTTGGTTCGTGACTGATAAATTAAATCTGAAAACATTCAGAAAATGTTATTTACGCAATTAAGTTTTCGATTGAATTAAATAATTTTAACTAAATATAGGTTTGTACGAGAGGAAAGTTTGCAGGTGCAGCATTCTTTGATAAGCCATTACAATATATCGTATAACCTCAAATTGCCTTATCGTAAACATCCATGTATTTAATTTAACGAGCCCGTTTTAAAATAACATATTATTAATATTTAATATTTAATCTGTTAACTATTATTGTTGTTATTGTTATTATTTAACTAACAGTACCTATGTAAATATACAAGCGTTAAAAATAAAACATAGCCGGGATTAACCTATGGCCCATACGAGCTTACCCAGGGCCCCTTTCGAGCACAGAGCGCCCACCAACAAAAGAAATCATACAATGTAGAAAGTAGAACAAAATTAGAAATGAAAAAAAAATTATTTTCATGGTTTAATTACACTTACGGAAAAAAAAATATATTTCTTTGTAACATGTACCTGAATTACATTCCCACTGGAATAAGGCCTTTCTGATTACAGAAATGTCAACCAAAAAATCGAAATACGTAACGGTTTCTTGTTACATTAATAAAATATTTTAAGAAAAAAGTTCATAAAACTGGGTCCGCAAATGCTTCGTATTCAAGATACAGGGCTTAAACTTTTTTAAAAAATTTGGTTTTTCGTAAATATCTTAAATATCCGTTACCCAAATTTGTTGTATTTTGGCAATATTATTTGTAGTGTTAAGGGGCAAATTAAGCACTAACTTGATAAAATGTATTAAGTGCAGTGGCGTCCCGAGCGGCACCTTAACGAATATTTTTGACAAAAAAATTTACACCACTGACTATTTTGTAATTTTTATATATTTTTGGGTTAAGCAACTAAAAATACAAGTTTTATGTCTCTTGAATTTTTTTCGGATCTTGCTTAGTTTTCGAGACAAAAAAATTAAATTCACTTAATTGCATATCCCTGGACCACACAAGAAACATGGGAAAACGTATCTTTTGGAAATTATCATTTTTTTATAATTTTTTATTAATAATATGTAACAACAACAACAAAATAAACACTAAATTAAATACATTTCTTAACATCTAAACTAACGAAATTTTACTAAAGTAATTGTTCGAAATGGCCCCCTTCGACTTCAATACAACTGTCTAGCCGCCTCTTCATTGATTTACGCATTTTTCTGAAAATACCTGGTGTATTTTTTATTGTTTCACACGAATTAATGATTCTATTTCGTAGATCCTCTTCACTTATAATAGGAGTTTTCTATACTAACGCTTTAAGGTGTCCCCAGAGGAAATAATCTAGGGGATTCATATCAGGCGAGCGAGGAGGCCATGGTTGTGGGCCTGTTCTCCCAATCCAACGGTTATGGTATTTTCATCCAAAAAATGCCGCACCAATAGACTAAAGTGCGGTGGAGCCCCGTCGTGCATGTACCAAATACGGAATCTTTCCATGGCTGGAACTTCTTCTAAAATTCCAGGTAAAATAAATTCTAAAATCTTTGGTATTCTTCCTCATTAAGTCTAGGTGGAAGAAAATGAGGCCCAATGAGGTGGTCACCGACAATTCCAACTCAAATATTAAAAGAAAACTGTTCTTGAAAATTATTTTCTATTAAGGCGTGTGGATTATTTTCGGCCCATATGTGATTGTTATGGAAATTAATAATTGAATTGCGAGAAAAGCAAGCTTCATCTGTAAGCAATATTTGTCTTTGGAAACCTGGATTTCTTATTATTTTACTGCGTAACCAATCACAAAAAGTTATTCTTAAAGGCAAATCTCTAAGCAATAGAGCTTGCACACGTTGCATATGGTATGGATATAGCTGCTTGTCTCTTAAAATCTGCCACACTGTGACATGGGTAATGTTCAGTTATTCGGCTATTTTCCGGGTACTGGTATGAGGATTTACTTCAATTTCATTTAAAACAGCTTCTTCCATTTGAATTGTTCGTACCGTTACAGGCCTCCCCGATGACAACCGTCGATCTTTTAAAACTGCCTGTTTCAGAAAGTCGTTCATGGAGACGTACAAAAGTTCTTCCGTTAGGCACCTTACGCCGAGGAAATCTTTCATGATAAATGCGTCTTGCAGCATTAGAGTTTCCATGCGCCATTCCATAACAGAAATGCATATCTGCCATTTCATTAGTAAACTTAACCATGTTGGACAAAAAATAACTCGAAAAATAATCCCCAAAAATACTTTTTACAAAAATTACAATTTAATAGCTTAACAAATTGACAACAGTTGTCATTTTATTTACCAAATGCTGCAATCGTTTTCCAAGGCAACCCTTGATTATTTCCTACATTTCTCCATGTTTCTTGTGTGGTTCAGGGATATGCAATTAAGTGAATTTAATTTTTTGTCTCGAAAACTAAGCAAGATATGAAAAAAATTCAAGAGACATAAAAGTTGTATTTTTAGTTGCTTAACCCAAAAAAAAAAAAATAGTCAGTGGCGTACATTTTTTTGTCAAAAATATTCGTTAAGGTGCCGCTCGGGACGCCACTGGACTTAATAAATTTTATCAAGTTAGTGCTTAATTAGCTCCTTAACACTACAAATGACATTGCCAAATTACAACAAATTTGGGTAACGGATATTTAAGATATTTACGAAAAACCAAATTTTTTAAAAAAAATTTAACGCCGTGTATCTTGAATACGAAGCATTTGCGGACCCATGTTTATATGAACTTGTTGTCTTAAGATCACTCAAATAATCGTATGTTAAATTTATTGTACATACTTAATGAACACCCTGTATATTGCTATACATCAGTGATGTATATGACATATATAGGCTTACATAGATATATCTACAAAGATAAAGAATAATTTTTGAAAAATATATGCTTAGCTCATTTTTTTCTTTTATGGGGAGTCAAATCGTCTCGTTTTAAGAACCAACAGTAGTTACCCATCATGGCAGGATTTCATCGTCCTTGATAACGAAATTCCATTGTCCTGATATCTTGATGAAATCTTTCTCCTTGCTCGTCGCTTACCGCACCCAAATTTTCAGAAAAAAAAATTAAGTAAGAATGCAGAAAGTGAATTTTTAAAGACATACGGCAACCAAGCGTTTGCGTACGAATCTAGAAGTTCGCTTACTAGTTGCTTATTTAGCTTACAAATAAGTTCCATGCTCTAAGTTCTTGTCTGTTGAGTGTTCCTTTAAAATCTGCATCGTCAAGCAATTTGAGAACTAATAAAAATGCCTTCTTTAAGTTTTTAAGGCGTCACTTAACTGGGGAAAAAGTTCTCTTAAGTATTTAAATCCTTCACCCTCTTCATTCATAGCCTTCACAAAATTTCTCATTGGCCCAAGTTTATTATGACCAGGTGACAAAAGAACATTTTTAGGGGCACATATTTAACATTACTAGTTCTTGGTTCAAATTCTTTCCTTTCCGGCCAAATTCTTTTCACATAATGTTCTCTTTTACTGCACGACTGTCCCACAAATAAAGAAAACAGCAACATTTTGTAAAGACTCCTTTGAAGTCCTACTAAAATGGCTATTACTTTTAAATCCCCACATATTTGTTATTTGTATTTGCTGTAATTAATTTTATTTAAAAATGGTACTTATACTGTCATAATTCTCTTTCATTGTTACTGAATGGGCAATTGGTACAGATGGTTTTAAATATCCATTATGTAGTAACACAGCTTTTAAACTGTATTTGGAGAAATTTATGGATAGCTCAGAAGGGGAATGCTCGATAATAAGTTCATTATAATAAGATAATAAGTGCATTAAATCATCAATATTAATACACGCGCATAGTGAATTTTCCATATTACAAAATGCGGAAAATGTTGCATTTCTTTTTCTAAAAGTCGTAATCTTTGTTTCTTTAGCTAGTAAGTTCCAATCACTAAGTCGGAAATCAAGAAGTTCTGCTTGTTGTTTTGACAGCCTAAAGTCACGTACCAAATCATTCAATTTCTTTTGAGCAATTAAATGAGGGTCACTAAAACTTTCTGGAATATACAAATGGTAGGCACACTGGTCTGGACTGTCTGAAGAGTCGTTACTATTTCCATTACCTTTCAAAACAATATCTAAAGGCGTAGTTGGCATTGGTAAATCTGATGCGTTGTGATAAACAGGTCTTAGGACTAATGCCAAATTCGGATATTTGATTTTTTCTTTTTTGGAATATACCACAGTTCTTGTTACACAAAAATACCAATTATCGAAATGATTAGTTGGTTCTCGCCATACCACTGGAATCGCAAAAGGCATGCTTTTTCTTTTCCCTTTCATCCACTGCACAAGTGACACGCTACAATTTACATTAAACGTGGATTGCTTGTCTTGATCTCCGACTACAACTCCAGAATACAGAAAATACGCTCTTTCACATTTTCAGACAATGGCCTTGCTTGTGACTTAACAAGGAATTCTCCCCAAATGTAGCAAAACTTATCAGGTGTGGTTTTGCAACTTCGGTGCGTTTGACTGGACATTTTTGTCGTAACAGAGTTATGTAGACAAACGAAAACACTTTCTAACAGACAATTGGGCACTTGGAAGGTCAAAACAAGACTGATACTGAAAATGTCCCACCATATTTTAACTTGCTCTTTTAAAATTGTCGACCCATGAAATTTATTACCTGACAATATAATAGGGTCTATTGTGTTCTCACTAAAATGGTACATATTAGGACTTGTTGGATATTTTATCAGTTAATACGGAGGTATTAACAATATAAAAACAGTAGTGTGAACCATGTTATAAATATTGTGTCGGCCAGTATTATTTAATGCATTAAGTACGAATTATATTAAAATTCTAGAACATTTATTTTCTATTACGAAGAAAACCTGGTAATGATGACAAATTTCGACTCCGAATATAATGAATTACGCGTTTTAGACTGAAGTTCCATAACAAACTTACGTTACTTCATCATAAAAACAAAGTTATGGAATTCAATACCTTGGCGCGTTTTTCAGTGTCCTATTCTCATCAGGCCTTTAAGGTCAAGGTTAATAAGTACAGCTGCATTTACTTTAAATGACCGGAGAACGCTGACATCCATGTGTTATTTGTAGCGCTGGAGGACAACGCATATTATTGAAACAGGATAGCTAAATGGTATTAAAATAATATGTCACTTTAATACTCTTTGTGCTAACCTGTTTCAATAATACACTTGCTCTGTCACTGAAAACAGATATGTATATCAGCGCCATCGGGTCATTTAAAGTAGATGTAGCTGTACCTTCTTAAATCTTGCCTCATCCCCGCGCCGCGGTGCATTAAATCGCTCCTTCCTGGTGCCGTTTGCCGTTCAAAAACAATTGTTTTTGCAATGATACCTGCTCTCGGTATGTATGTCTGCCTATCTATGCTCTAACGTCCAAAATATTTAAGTTATCGATTTGAAATTTAATAATTTAGGCATTAACCGAAACAGCCCAGTTGATTAGATTGAAAACTGTAATTAATGGTTTCTACATGAATACCTTTCGTTTTGTCAGATAATTTTAAAGCGTCCTATATACATGGTGGGGAAATAGTGCGTCCATCTTCGATATCTCGAGTTCTATGATAGCTAGAAACTTGATTTAGAAACATGAGTAAACTAGATAAAAAGTCTATAACCGGAAATTGTTTTCGAATATACAGGGTGAGCCTAGATGATTCTACAGTGTCACGTAACATTTTTTAAAATGAAATGCCATAATATGCATCAGAACATTTTTTTGAAACCTCTTTGTGGCCTCCTTTCACTGACTTTCTCCAAACCTTTTTGGTAGAAATTATACCATTTACACGTGTATATTAAAAATACCACTACAATCACAACTATCGATTTCAAGAAAAAAATATATTAGTACCAGTTATAAGACATCTGTGTGATGACACTCAACCATTTTCACTTCCTAAAAGTATACAGGGTGACCAAAAAAGGATTTTTAAATTTACAACTGTTTGAACTGATTTTTCTCCATTTTTTTCAAGTATATTTTTGGACGATGTGATGCAGGATTGAAAAACGAACATTTTTTGTACGTACATTCCTATGGTATTTGTGACCATTTTCAATTTATTGAACAATAACTATAAAATTCAGCAATAAAAATTAAAAATGAGGTTTTTTTTTCAAATAATACAAGAAAATGTATTATAATAAACGTGTCCCATGATGCCTATAAGAACATCACACCAACAACAATCCAAAATTTGAAGGAAAGGATAAGTTCTTTTACACTCCGGCAATTTTATGAACAGTAGAAACCTCATTCCAAAGACGCATAAAAATAAGTGTCAATCTAAATGGGCAACATGTGGAGCACCTTTTTAATATCTTCTCTTGAGTTACAAAGAGGTTTCAAAAAATGTTCTGATATACATGGCATTCCATTTAAAAAATGTTAGTTGACCCCGTAGAATCGTCTTGGCTCACCCTGTATATTCGAAAATAATTTCCAGTTATAGACTTTTTTTGTCTAGTTTATTTATGTTTTTGAATCAAGTTTCTAGCTATCATAGAACTCGACATATCGAAGTCGGACGCACTATTGCCCCACCCTGTATGTACATATAAATTTTTAATATCAATATATTTTTTGCTTCTAATATTAAGAACGCTGTTATTTAATTCAATGCAATTCTTGCCCCTAGATCGAGTAGTTGTTTTAATAATTTCTATGACAAAATTTATCGAAGTATTGTTTTTGATTTATTATTTACTTAAAACTTTTTTACCAGCTCATTCAGATAAGAATAATAGTATAAAATATTAAAACTATAGGAATTTATTATTATTATCATGGTAGGTGTAAAAGAATGCTTATGTAACACCCAATAATTATTTTATTAATTTTTTCTAGAAATGCATAAATACTAAGCAATAATATGTCGGATTTCTTAAACTACGTATATTTTTTTATATTTTTGCACGTATTCCTTAGTTTCCTCTTATTCAAAAATATATAATTTTAATAGATTTCATTAATAAATATTGTAAGGAAACGTAAATTTTATGAATGAATATATTAATATATTATTTAAACAAAAAAATATGTTCTTTTTCTAAATATAACAAATGTTCAAAAATTCCTTCACTCTGCTGAACGCCTTACAGGCTGCGTAACATCCCGTAACATACATATCTCGACGAAGCATGTAGCAAGCATTTCATATACACAATTTTATATCATCTGGTGTAGTTGGTTGTGCAGCATAAACATTATCTTTAATAAAAAAATATATAGATTTATTGGGGTTCAAAATGCAACAAAGAAGGTTTAGTGCCATATCCCCAAAAAACCAATTATGCAGCTACGGACACGTGTTTCGGAGTTATTGCCCCTCATCAGCGTATCGTAGCTAAGGAGTTGGATCTAGAATGTGATAAATCAGGAAGAACAACTAAAATAAGGATGGAAAGTACAGTATATAGTCCATAGTCCGTAGCTGCATAATTGTTTTTTTGAGGATATGGCACTAAACCTTCTTTGTTGTATTATCTTTAATGTAACCCCATACGAAAGAATCCAGTATTTCTGACTGACTCCGGACGTAGGCATTGAGATGATCATTATTCAATAATTTAAAAATAAATTGTTTTAATTGATTAATTCTAAGGAATTGTGGCGTACCATTTTGAATTTCCTTAAGAGGAAATTCAAAATGATACGCTACCAAATAAATTTAAAACTTTTAGAGTATTTAGAATCTGCTATTATATTGTGATTGTAATTGTATTTTTTCAATTTTGCCACAAGATATAGCGTTTTTCTGTAAAATAGTTTTTGTCAGAATCGAACAAGCTGACAATGAATTGAGGGTAAATCGCCATCAAATATCAGCCACCATTAATTCATTAATTTGAAGGAATTGCAATAGTGTGTGTGGTTTGCATTTGAGCAATCATTTTAATCTCTACTTGAACATTTTTTAGGTATTTCATTAGATAAAAAACAAATTAGTTCCAAAATGTATTTTATTTCGTTAGGTATCAAATTACATTTAGAGCCCTAAGCCCTACATTTTGTACTGTAATAATAATAAGACAGATTTATTGGGGTTCAAAGTAAAACAAAGAGTGTTTAGTGCCACATCCTCAAAAAAAAAAAAAGATTATGCAGCTACGGACACTTGTTTCGGAGTTATTGCCCCTCATGGACTTTCCAGCCTTATTTTAGTTCTTGTTCCTGATCTGTTCCATCCTAGATCCAATTCCCTAGCTACGCTACGCTGATGAGGGGTAATAACTCCGAAACACGTGTCCGTAGTTGCGTAATTGTTTTCTTGGGGATATGGCAATAAGCCTTCTTTGTTGTAATAATAATAACCAATGCAAGTATTCTTTTTCATGAGGTAAGATTTTGAAAATTATTTTTACAGAAGAACAGTCTATTTTATGAAAAAAATACGAGAATGCTTTTTTCACACAAGATAATAGTAGATTTCAAACAGACGAAAAGCTTTGAATTTATTCAGTAGCGCATCACTTATTCGTTTCTTTAAAGTAAGCTGTACCCCTCCCACCGCTACGTCTCTGGTTGAAGCAGGAAAATAAAAAATATCAAAATACATTTATTTACCAAGTTTCATTAAAATATTTCAGTTAGCTAAGGAGTATTTATGAAAAATTAAAAAAAATAAAAAACTTGAACACCTTATACCTCTGGAGCAATTGTATGTTGATTGTTATAAATTTATATAGCCAATTCCTATTATTTTCACGGGTTCTTTCCCTACTCAAAGTTTAAAAGGTAAACTTTCAACCACCCTGTATGGCAGTAGATTTCATAAACTGTTTAATACTTATATGTTTCGTGGAACAACTGCACTATTTTAATTTCCAAAACAGACTTCTGTGTTGGAAGATGGATATTGTTCGTAGAAAGGTTTCCGTTTGTGGTTCTGGGATTCGTAAAATATGCTAGCATCTAAATTTCGTATAATTATTTTATTTAAACATAACTAATATGAACGTTAAACGCATTAATGAATTTTTCAAATATATAGGGTGGCGCAATAGTGCGTCGGACTTCGATATCTCGAGTTCTACAATAGCTAGAAATTAAGAAAAAAATACAAGTAAACTAGATAAAAAAGTAATTATTTTCGAATATACACGGCGAGCCAACACGAAATTATAAGATCAAGTGTCTTTTTTTAAATTGAATGCATTCAGATAAGAATGACAGTATAAAATATAAAAAACCATAGGTCTTTATTACTAGTATCATTTTAGGCTTGAAAGAACAATACCCAATAAATATTTAATTATTTTTTTCTAGAAATATACCTAGCGTTTTATTAAAAAAACACATAGTTTTTTAATTTTCAAAAACTATTTATAATTTTTTTTCTTAATTCCGTTAATATTTCCAAAAACTTCTTTGGTATTTAAAGCTTTTTCATATCATTAATAATAAAGAATCCACGGTGGGCGTAAAGTCTACAGGACCTATCTTGTATAAGTTTATTTATTAGCAAACTCCTATTATTTTCAAGTGTTCTGTTCTATCAATTTTCAAAGTATAAAGCGTTAAACTTTGGACCACCCTGTATTTCATGTAACGTAATTTATAATGTATGTGTATAACAAATTCTGCTTAATAAAGTTATTGCTGTTATTAAAAGAAGACAACAAAATAGTTGCTATTTTTTTTTACTTCATAATTATTTAAAAAAATAATAACTGACCAAGCAATCAGTAAAAATTAAAAATGAATAATACAATATCTCTGTTCTTCCCTCTAGTTAAAACTATTTCTAGTAAAGTCCATGGCATTTTTTTATTGCTTAAAATAAGTCCAAATGCCCATTGTCCTTATTCTCGTTTGGTCGGATTGTTAGGTGGTGAAATGGCAAGGGCTCTGCAACCCCTCCCTAAATTCTATTCAGCGGGAGAACAATACCATTATTACGGGAGACTAAATGACAGAATGTATGTTGACTTATTAGCTAATCTTTGTGAAATGACAACGATTATTTATGGTGGCACCCGAGGGACAAATGACATGAAGATGACATGATCTCCAGACGACATTTTAATACCCATTATTACTACACTTGAACTAATATTAACGACCTGTTGCCGTGGGTGTTTTCTGGGGAAATTTAATATTTTTTATATCCAGTTTTTAATGTACATTTGCTAAGGACTCGTAAAATATAAAAAGCAATAATGAAATCTACCGGTGCTATAATGGGTATGGAAAATAGACTGGTAATGTAGTCTAAAAAGTTCTAAAGTTAATTATTTATTAAAAAACAGAGAAACTAACACGACGTTTAATAAAATTTATATGCCTAGTTATAGCATACTTTGTGTCCCAAATTGGGGGTGGATGTATTGCTATCTAACTTATTA
Organism: Rhamnusium bicolor; assembly: GCA_029963845.1. NCBI lineage: Eukaryota > Metazoa > Arthropoda > Insecta > Coleoptera > Cerambycidae > Rhamnusium > Rhamnusium bicolor. Next base: position 47,771 of record JANEYF010005434.1, on the reverse strand, counting down.
ACGGAAATAGAACGATGGTTAATAGGGAAAGTTATGCAGATTTTTATAGCTACTTAGAATCTGTTTACATGTTTTCAAATTTTATATACCTAGCGCTTTTAACTTTTAACTGATTTTTAAAGAACTTAAAGTTTGCCGCTTGTTTTCTCTATAACTTATTAATCATTATTTATACAGGTTAGAAATGTTCACATCATTAGAAAATGTTTCGAAAATGCATCTAATAGCTATATCAAAAATTTTCTAAATTCACTTGTTTGCAAGATAGGCCCATCAACTTATTTTTTCTTATTGACGCTGTTTTGAATTTTTCATTGATTAAATCGCGCCTTTTATGTTTTTTAAAGATGCATCACAGCTTCAAAAATAATTGTGCCTAGGTACCGTTCATTGACAAAAACTGTTTTTCAGCAAGTAGGCCTTGAAAAACATTATTATTCTTATTTAGATAAGAAATGTTTCCATTTACTAAATAACCGATGACATCCGATCATGTTTTATTTTCTCATGTATCTATACTGATAGAGAAAGTATTGGCGTGGTGACAAAAACCAAATTCCAGATGAAAATGAACGTTTTTAGACCGCAAAGTAGAAAATTTATTTAAATTGGCATCCCGTATGTGTGTTTGTGTGTCTGTATGTCTATATGTCTGTGTGGCTGTGTGTCTGTGTTTCTGTGTGTCTGTTTGCCACTGGTCATTTGTTGTGACCGCATTTTCTCAAACACATCTTAACGTGGAAATCTGAAATTTTACATATAATATCTGTGACGTGTAAGGACGAACCCTATTGAATATCAGTGAAATTATTGTACGAGGGAAGACACGTCTTAAGGGGCAAAAAAAATATTACATCAAAACAGTTTCAAGTAAAAATAATTAAATGTGCCGAAAAGAACTTGATATTTTCTGGTAAGATTAACTGTTACTGACAAAAAAAACCTTTAAAATTAATTTCATTCAAATGAACTAATAAAATCGGTTTCGGCAGTACTTCCTCATCATATTCAATTTGAAATGAATGAAAAACGATTCTTTTTATTTCGTTTTATTTCGTTCATTTCGTTTGTTTCATTTATGTGGTTGTGTTTTATGTTTTTATGTTATTGTGACCCGCAAAAAATTATGCCTCGTTGTTCTAAAGTGTTATTCGTTGTTTCTTTGTTTATTGTTGTTGATAACACCGACGTAGTTTTCCACAAAACACCAAAACACATATGACACTCGACGTGCGTATAGCCAACCAAGTTGGCATAGTCTGGAGATGATTAAAACTAACTTTATGCTAACAATCTACCCTATGCATACCTAAACTATTGTCCAAACACTCAATAACCAGTAGAGTGGGCTGTTTGGGATTGGCCCTCTGTCACTATTCATACTAATTTTACACTTCGTGATTTCCAAGCTTTCAAATGCATCCAGCTGTCTAGTATTTGTTACATTCCTAATTTAACTTACATTGCTAATATCGATTTTATGGTTGTTCTCAAATGCATGTTAGGCAGCATTAGATTTATCTGTTTTCCTATATTTGAGATGTGTCATATGCTCTTTGAATCTAGTTTGAATTGATCGTCTAGTTTGTCCTACATACTTTTGATTACAGTCCTTACAGCTGATTTCGTAAATCCCCCGACTTTTTGTTTACTTCAATGTTGTGTTTTGGATTGATTAAAAGTTGTTTTAATTAATTTCCCAATTAATGAACCACTGTTATACATATATCTTTAAAAATCTTACCAATGCCACGGGTGAATCGAGGATCGAGTGAAATCGATAAAAATTTAGGATTTTCTCTTTCATTTTGAAAGGTCGAGAAATTTCGAGGTGTCTCTTTAAATTTACTTTTCCTAATTATTTTATCCACTTCAGGACTATTTTTGTTGAGTTTCTTTTCTTATTTTTTGGGTTAATTAGTTTATTGATAGTATTAGTAATAAAATTAAATAATTATTATTACATTAAATAAAAAAGATTTTTTAATGAGGAGAAAACAGTTTTGCATAAAATTTGCTTTAAAGTCTATAGAAACGCAACTGTTGCCTCCAGGAATTATAAACAAAATTTTCCCAAGATAGTTCAACCCAATAAAAATTACTTCAGAACTCTTGTAATAAATTTACTAAACCATGGGTCATTTAATTAAACTAGAAATAGTACATCTAACATCGGCAATGAGGAATGCAATGAATCTGTCTTAGCAAACATTAATGATAATCCCAGAGCATCGGTAAGAGATAAATTTCAAACAACAGTAGTCCATGGGATTTTGAAAAAAAATACTATCCATACAAACCAATAATTGCACAAGTACTAAATGAAAATAATTATGGTCGAAGGCTAAGATTTTGTGGATGGTTCATGGGAAAATGCAAAATGCCATGAAATAATTTTTAACAGAAAATTTTAATGATCGATTCATATCAAACAATGGATATCTTTGGATTTTCATCTTTGCGAGAATGCAAAAAAACGAAGTTGGAGAGTTTTATCCTTCCCCGAAAACCGCGAACTATTTGGCGGAAAGAATATTATTCCTGAAGTGGGTTGGACCCATTGATGTGAAATTAAAATTGATATTGTTTTGCACGAAACACCAAAACACCATATACTGCATTCGATGCGCGTTTTGCCAACCAAGATGATTAAATCTGAGTATACTTTAATCAGTAGTACATGGTGTTTTGTGGAAAATCACGTCAAGTTCAATTCAATAACTTCCTGATTCCTCTAAAGGATTTATCAGAGAAGCTTGTAGGAATCAAATCTCCACAAATATTAATAAAGTAAATACAAATTCAGTATCCACAAAGGATAGAAAAATTATTAAACAGTTGCGTGAAAACGGTTGTTTTTAATTAAAAACTGATAGGGTTACTGTTACTTTAGATAAAAAGAGTAGACAACCTGCTTAGTAATGGTTCTTATAAAAAACTTTCTAGAAATCTATTACCAATAGTTATTTACATAACAAGACCGGAAAGTGATTCTTTGTTGGGCGAGCTGTCAGTTTCCAGGGCTAGCCCTAGCGATCCCTGAAAGCCAGTGAGCCCAGTAAAGACACTTTCCGGGTGTGTTGCGTACAATATTTTTCTGTCTAGTTTTTTGTGATTAATTCCAATGATTTTATTATTAAGATGAAAAATATCCAGTTGCAAGAAGGTGAAATTTTGATCCCCTTTGACGTTTGTTCATTGTTTCCAAGTGTTTCGATACCATAGTCCTTAGCTGCGTTTAGTAATAACAATAAACTTATTAAGAATGTAATAAATATTAGAAAGCTGGATGTATTTAAAAGTCTGGAAAGTGAAAATAGTATGATTATAGTGACAGAGGGCCAGAATAATATAGTCCGCTATTAATTAGTTAGTCGCGGTTTACAGAACTGTAACAATAGTTTAGATACAAATAGGTTACATTGTCAGCATAAGGTTAGTTTTAGTCATCTCCAGATGATGCCAACTAAGTTGACGAAATGCGCGTAGAGTGCAGTATATGGTGTTTTGGTATTTCAAAGTTTTGGTGTTCAAAAAAATGGAGGACATATCAAGCAATTTATTTAATTTTTAGTTTCAATAATTTCTCGCTTGGTCCAATCGTTAGAAATTAAAACTTCGGATTATTTATTTGTTCTAATTACTAATGTCTTTTCTTTGCAAAATCTGATTTCTAAAATTCTCTTATTTCGTACTTCATCCATAAGGAAGTTCTGAATTTCTTGTTTAATTAAATTTTTGCATGGTTAAATTTTATGAACAAATGCCAACTCTTCATAGCTACTTGTTGAAAAACCAGTTTTTCTAATTGTTGCTGACACATCATAGAATATTTTGAGGTTGTGATGTATCCTTGAAATGTACATAAAAAGCGCTATTTTTCAATCAAGTCCATTAGATGTATTTTCAAAAAGTGTTTTAATAATGTACAAGTTTCCAACTTGTATAAATAATGATTATGAAAATTAACGAGGAAACAAAACAAATGCAATTTTTTAAAAATTACTTAAAAACTAAGAGTGCTACATAAAATGTTAAAAAAAGATTCGAAATGGCCATAAAAATCTTCAAAACTTTCCTCATTTAGTATCAGGTCTTACTACTAATTTAATAATTTGTTAAAATAAATAAAGAAAAAAATTGATCATTGAGAAATAAAAATTATTTGCTGTCAATGAATTTTAGGCCGGGTATCCACTAAAAAAGAAGTTGGAGCAAACATTTGCAAATATTTGCGAATGTTTTGTGAATGTTTGTATATAAACACTTTATTTAGACGTATCTCCACTGTACAAATATTTCCAAACAGAAGATTTGTGAGCATTTGACATCGATTCGTGTGAAAAATATAATTAAGAAATATATGTACACTTTTCGGACTTTAATCCTCTCTTTTAAATGAAGAAAGTAGAAAGTTAATTTTGAAACATGGAAACTTCAGTTAGATGCCCATAATTTTAGCGATTTCATTTAGTGTATCTTTTTCTGATTTTGTTGTGACAAAAATATAAGTTGTCATATTTCTGGTTTTAGTCTCTGCAGACACATCTCATGGTCCCATTCTATTATGTTTGTGTTTTATTTCTGTTTTGCTAGTAATACACTACTTACAACAGGAAATTATACCCACGCCACCGTGTGACGCAAACTGAGACTTCTACACTGAACATGTACAAAATACACAAACAACAAATATCCGTTGATATATCGGCATCGGTCGGAACACTGACAAACGTTAGCAAACATTTTTTGTTCAAGCGTGTTTGACGACTCCACCAAAAATTTATCGAGTTTGCAAATGTCTTTTAATATTCGCAAACGCTTGCAAACATTATCCGCAAGTGGTGGATACGCGACTTTTTTTGCAACACATGTAAAAACTATTCATTTACAGTGCGCCGTCAATCTTATATAGTCTTAAATACCCTAGATTTAAATCGTGTAAACAATCTTATCAAGGAAAAATATGTTCAAAATAAGAACTAAGCATATTTTGTACTGATTGAATTCAATAACCTACCCCAATTTTAATAGAATGGTCAAAATGCAAGAACTGCATTTTTCATTCATGCATTTTGTTTTAATCAGAACTAACTATTAATTATTAAAATATAAAAATAGGACATTCCGTTGCAATAAATTCTTAATACAATGTATTAATATATTTTATCAAGAAAGTATAAATAATAAATTGAAATTACCAAGGAATAGTTACGAAAGTTAATTTTTTCAAAACGTGGTCAAAGTTTAAGTAGTAAATTGACATTAGATATTGATTTTATTATTTATTCAAACAATTGATAAAATTATATACACATGCTATTACGCAATAGTTTCATTATGGCAGCGGCGTTTTGCTAAAATATAAAAGAAATATGGCAAGAAAAAATGGATAATAATTGTTGGAGTTTGAAATCGGAAATAAATTGCAAAGTGGAAAAGATTTTGGTCACTTAAGCCTTCAGAGAATGGCGTCTGGGCCCGAACTAGGGTGACGCAAGCAGTGCAACTATCCAGAGCAGCAAATTTGGGGGGAGGGGTCAAAATTGGTAGAAAGGGAAAATTAGTATCAATAAAAACCAATAAGAAAGTAAAACTTTTTAAAAAAGTTGTAAAAAAGTAGTTAATACAAGTTGGAATTTAGTTATAAATTTATAAATTGTTTTTAAATTACACATATAATTACAACGACTAGGGAAAGATGGGTACATATATTAAAGATCTTAGATTTTTCTCCTTTTTTATATTTATTGTGTTTCACTCGTTAGGTATATCTTAAAAATGAATAAACAAAAAACGTAACAGTGAAAAATAAAGAAGGTTCCCTAGGTGTTATTGCCGCTGGGGTAGAGCGAGAGGAGCGGTCGCTCTAGGCGCCAGATGGCAAGGGGCGCCAAAAAGCAGAAGTAGACTAATTAGAGCTACTTAATTTAATTTAAATTCAATAAGTAGAATTAACGTGAAGTGAAAGCGTCGACCAAAGGGCGCCGAAAAACAATCTCGCTCTACCCTGATCAAAGGCTAGGACCGGCGCTGGATGTTATCCCACGTATTTCAATAACTTCCTTTCCCTTTACAGTGCGTTTTAAAAATTATGTCGTTTTAATCGTCGATGTAAGCTTTCACGTTTGTTATCTGATATAAATCAATTTCTCGTGTCACTGTCTTTGTCTGGGCAGCCGCCCACCACCACCTTACGATGATTACTGCTTAACTTTTCGCACAATATTGCAGTTGGCTTCATCAGAAGTAAAGAAAATTTGCAAAAACATACTCGGAAATACAATATCCTCGCATCGGCATTCGTTTTACAACATATCAACTGGCTGGCCACTAGCAGTATTCTAAACAATAATGTGGCCATTACTAAACTAAAGTAAACAAACTATAAGATTAACAAGGAGAGAACTGATTTTATTCATAAACCCCTATTACCAATGACGTGCCCAGACAAGGGCAATGGGGCGCAAGTCTTCCCGGCCCAAGCAAAATTCGGTGCATAGTGATTATAGAATAAATATCTCTTGAATGATTAGTGACTTGTTATATTAATATTACAACTTGGTGGTAATAGGCTAATTAAAACAGAAAAGCTACTTGTTTGCTTTAGTCGATATTTCACTATATTTGTTAGCATCCTCAGGACTAATTAAATTGTTTTTTTTTGACATAATCAATAATAAATTAAATAACAAACAAAAACTGGTACAAGACACAGGTTGAAGTAATCATATAAACGTTTTAACGATACACAGAAAATTTGCAATAAATAAAAAAATTCAAATCATATTTAATTTGTATACACTTTCATTACGATTTGCGCCTTCAAGAATACTGTGCCCCTACCGCCCCAAAAAGCATGACGCACCATTGCTGACAAAGTCTACTGGAGTTTGAAAAATTGAAATTATGCTAGAACATAGTTTTCATTGAAGCGGGGCTTGTTCTGATATGAAAATCAAACTCGAAAATGTTTGGTCTATTACACTTTTTGTTTCGTCAATCCATGAGATGCACAGGGATGGGTAGGTAGAGAATTCAAAGTATTTTACTTGGTAGAAAACTGTAGAAAACCTCTAGTTTCTACATGTAGAAAATATTTTTTACATGAAATGTAGAAAACCCTTTATACCTATTTACTCATTTATATAAATTACAGACTCGCAAAATTATTAATAAAGTGTTTTCATTTTATTTAATACTGTCCCAAAACTAACTTGAAATAAATGGAAAAACCACCAATTAAATAGTATAACATATATTTTATTTGAGTCAAAGAATATCTCCTTGTTATATTTTCCTGAATCGTGATACGGCTTTCCACCTTTATTCTTTCTGTCATCCATGATGCCCATGATTCTTCACGAAAGATATTACAATTATGTTATTATTGTTATTAATCATTTAATAAAAATAATCTACCTTGAGCTGCAACTTATAATTAGACGAAAACAATATTGCTTGTCCCCAGTGGCGGCTAGTGGATTTAGGTTATGCCATATCTCATTATTGGAGCATGGAACCCAAGCAATATTTTAAGGCAGGACTACGAGTACTGAATGAGGAAGTTTTGCAAAAAAAAATTGAGAAAAAAAGTTACAAAAAATGCGCTGCCGACCTAGATTACTTCTAGACCATTAGTAAAACATTAGCAAATAATTTTTTTTCGTAATCAGAAGAAAAATGTATCACCCCGTTTTTTAGTTTTCGAAAGTTTACACAATGAAGAACTTAAATTTCAAAATGTCATAATTTTACAAAAAAATCAAAATTTTCGAAAACCAAAAAAATCGGGGTGATAAATTTTCCTTCTGATTACGAAAAAAAATTGTTTGCAAATATTTTACTAATGGTCTAGAAAACATCTGGGCCGGTAGCGCATTTTTGTAACTTTTTTGCCCAATTTTTTTTCCATTTCTTTTCTGCAAAACTTCTTCATTCAGTACTGATAGTCGTGCCTTAAAATATTGTTTGGATTTCATGCTCCAATATTTAGATATAGTATAGCCTAAATTCACCAGCCGCCACTGCTTGTCTCAACCAATTGACATAACTGATGTTTATTAATGTTTTTATACGTTTTCTACATGTACAACACTGACATAGTTTTCCACGAAATACCAAAACACTATACACTGCACTCGACGCGCTTTTCACCAACCAAGTTGGCATCATATGGAGATGATTAAAACTGATTTAATCATCTCCAGATGATGCCAACTTGGTTGGCGAAACGCGCGTCGAGTGCAGTATATAGTGTTTTGGTGTTTCGTGGAAAACTACGTCAGTGTCATCTTTACATCAAAGGTTCCAACCCATTCCAGGACTACATGTACAAAATGTAGAAAATTTTTTTACATGTAGAAAACTTAAATTCGCGTAGGATCCTAACCCTGGATACACGATATAACCAGCGTTTTTGAATTTTTTTATTAGGTAGCTCAGAAATAAAGCCAGTAAGTCAAAAGAAACGCCGAAAACGATCCTCTCGTATTATGTGTAACAAATTTAGGATATTATATAATTATATAATAATATTATATAACACATAATATATAATTATTCTAAAAAAGTACGTAAGTACTGATTTAAACAATCATTTCTGATTCACATTGAAAATTGCAATATTTGTTGTTGAACCAAATCGCAATATGACGCATTTTTGTCGATAGACGATCATCTAATATGACTTGGTTCCCTTATCGCTTAACATGCGGAAATTTAACAAAAAAAATCATGTCTGAAGGTTAAATAAATTGCAATTTTGCGCAGTAACAAGTGTAGTTATTTGCAAATGGATAATTTTTAGTTACAATTAATAATTAATACAAAATATAGAAAAAAAAATAAAAAATCACTAACAAAGCTTTGTATTTATACCTCTGTATATTTAAATCAAATAATTTTAACAATTAATATTGTTAATACTGATTTTTGTTTATATGTCTGTTTCAGCTAAAACTTTTCACACACACAGCCCTAAAAAGTCTAGTTAAACTTTCGTCATGGCATGACTCATGCATGGCATGCACCGTTCACGTGCTCTAAATAAAAGCAGGAAAAACAATCGTTTGCAGACTTTTTTTTGGAGTTTTGATTTTCAACATTAACGTCTCGTCTCGTATTATGTAATATTTACTCTGATTCTGTTCTCAAAATTAGAGAAAATTTTCTTTTATTTCTTTTTTTAGCAACTTCAAACATGATATTTTTCTGTTTATATGTTTCCATAGAATAATCCTTTAACTGTTTTTTTAGATAATCGAATAGTTGATAATTCGGATAACCAATTATTCGAATATCCGGTTACCCGATTAACCGGTTTTAATTTATATTTGGATACCCGGTTTTATCCAAAGCCGGTTTTTGAGGAAACCGATTAACCGGTTTAACTTTTTTCCGGTTAGTGCCAGCATTAGTTTAAATGACGTCGTTGACGATTACTGCACGAGCGTGTCGCAACACCGTGAAAAAATTTTCTTTAGTAGGAATTGGAAGTCTGATATTGTAACGTTTTTCTTAAAAATGGTTTCTTAACCGCATATCTAGTCTCCATTGAAAATCAGAGATTTTGTACTTTAGTCGGGCCGCTGTAAGATTGCAACTAGTCAAAATTATAAATAATTTTATTAATTTCAATTGTCAACAGATCAGTTGTGCATAGATATACGCACAAGCGTCTTATTTAAAACCACTTTGTTGGATAATTGTATCGTAAAATTGAAAGGAATAAAATTAATACTGGCTTTGACTATTTAAGAAGAAAGTTACTATAGGTGAAGAGAGATGAGCAGTTTATTGTGGAATTCCAACCACATCTAGGATGTCAACAGTTCCATACCGACTCGGTGACTAGAAATCTTTCTACCGTAGCTGCTGGATCGAATCCCGCTACTGGTACTGGCAATGTTGATGGAAATAGCTGAAGGTCCAGGTTTTTCTATGTAACTCCTATGTAAAGCTCTGATTTGGATCGGAGGTTGTCTAATATCTGTATCTAATTTGAGTTGCAAAAAAATTCAAATAAATAAATTTCCGTTTTCTTCTAGGATGGATTCGAATCATCGATCTTCGCTATCAAATAAGTATAAGGGCCCATATCCACTCAGCTACGGTGGGCTTTATACATGAAATAGTACATTAAATTATATTTTATTGTGGTTTAAAATTTTTTTTAAATGAGTAGTTTTTAAATTATTGCAATATTTTCGAAATGCTTCACACTGAAATAAATTATTCTATACATTTCAGCAAATACACAGCCACACAAAGAAAAAAAAGTTCATTACCATGAACCAAAATAGTACCCATTTTAACAAAAACAAAACCAGTAAATTGTGAGCAAAATTCAAAAAACTGTTATTACAGTTGTTCATGTGAGTCCTACATCTAGTGTATTCTTCGACGCTGAATTCGAATCCGTATTTAAAAAGAAAGATTTTCGTTTCAGTTTTTTTTTTGCCAAAAACATCCTTTGACATGGGGTAAAACTAGTAATAATGTATTTACCAAAATCATGGATCTACTGTATTTTTCGACGCTGAATTCGAATCCGTAGTTAAACAAAAGATTTATCGTGTCAGTTTTTTTTTTGCCAAAAACATCCCTTGAAATGGAATAAAACTATAATAATAATGTAATGACTCTTAATATGAAGTGTGAGAAATGGTAGATATTTTATAGTCTAGAGAAGAGAATATGCATTTAAACTATAGCAAACTATTTCCATTAATTAAACCAAAATCCACCCTTATGGGGGTGAAAACTACCCCTGAAACTCAAATAATGCCCGTGAGTTTAAATAACATATACAAAGGTCAAATTCTTGTAACTCTTAGGACAAAATATTTGAACCTGGTGTCCCAACCAGACATTACTCTCAAAGGGTTGAGACACATTCCTATAGAGTGTAAAAACTACCCCCATCTACGGAGGTATCTCAAAAGTTTCAATAACGACGAAAAAAGTTTAGGCTTTTGTAATTTTAGGCAGGGTGAATAAATTTGGAGTGGATTCGCTTGAATTACCGATATATGACTATAAACTACCCTTAGAGGGTGGTAGAAACTACCCCTACGCTCTAATGATGCACATGGATGTTATTGAAATTTGGAAATGATCAAGTACTTTTATTTCATTGTGCCAAACATTCAAGACAACTAGATCATCTTCCTAATAAGGTCGAAAATCATCCCTAGGAGGGGGAATTCCCCCCTGGGATTGATGGATCTTAGAAGTTCTAGCATCTGAGAAAAAACATACAGGCATTCGTAGTCTGGATATATACAGAGCAATTCTTTCTAACTACAAATGCCAATTGTTTACCACAATGTGTAACAAATATTTGGCACTTTCCGAATTTCAATAACATCCAAGTGCATCGTTAGAGCGTAGGGGTAGTTTCTACCACCCTCTAAGGGTAGTTTATAGTCATATATCGGTAGTTCAAGCGAATCCACTCCTTTTTTTATTTTAATCGACGTTTTGTTATGTTTATTAGCTTCCTCAATACTATTTAAAGTATTTTTCTTAATCATAATCAATAATAAATTAAACAAACTAAAACTGGTACAAAACAGGTTGAAGTAAATACACTAAATTCCATTTTAGACTGCTCTACATATTGCACAATAAATTGGACAGTAATTAGGGTCAATAGTTTCAATATCTATTGGATTTGCCCTGTGTTCTGTTTTATATTACGTAAATTTTGAAACAAAAAATTGAGCAAGATTCGGTGCAGTACGTCTAATTTGGAATAATTTCAAATTGCATTTTAAACGTCGAATGAGATAGTTGACTGTCAAATGCATAAATGCGGTTATGCTCTATTTTATATTTTCTATTTATGTTTTGTATATAATATGGAAAGGCAATGGTTATCGGTGGAAAGTTTAATTCTGTCAATGTATGTATGTAAAAAAATATTAAATAGAAAAATATTAAGGAATATATGCAGACGAACTCGCAAGATATGGCAAGAAAATGAAAAATGGTTAAAGTGAAGAGATCAAGGATCATGTTTTAAATACGGTCCGAGAACTTCTTTCTATAGTCAGCGAAACCTATATTGTGACGGAACGTGCGAGGCAAGACGCGACATGTGGACGGGAAATGTTTAACACATCCGTCTTTTACACCGCTTACATTAAAGCGAGAACGATGATTGTTGTTTTTGCTGGCACGCGACTGAGGCGGAGTTTCACTTACATTCTATGATACTTCAGAGCTGCACTTAATTTTGTTACCGAATTATTCTAGCAGTGCTGATATATTGTAAGTATAATATTATAAGATAAATAATAATTATTTAATATCTGTTTATTTGCTGGTGTGTTTTTGAAAATAATTTAAGAAGGTTATCGAGTTGCAGTGAGTTGTGTAATAGTGTAATATAAGTAATAATTATTTCACATCTGTTTATTTGCTGGTGTGTTTTAAAAATAATTTAGGAAGGTTGTGATATTGCAGTGATTTGTGTAATACTGTAAAATAAGTAATAATGATTTGATATCTGTTTATTTGCTGGTGTGTTTTTGAAAATAATTTAAGAACGGCTTTGATGTAAAAATGTTTCGACCGTGGGAGGCCTCTACGTCTGCATCTTATTGTATTTGTGAAAATGAAAGTGATAGTGATTACAGTGATAAAGAAAATCAAAGTTCCTTAATGTTTTCAGTAAGAAAAAATCGGTTACATTTGAACGAGCAAGCGAAATAAATTTACCTTAATGTTTACAATAATCTTTTGAAGCGACGAGTTAATGACCCTAATATGTATGATTTGGATGGTGAAACAGCATCTCTGATTAACGTTCCCCGTCCCACAACACATAAACTGGTGAAAGAAGGTGCCCTCCCAAGAAAACAAAGATCCGGTCAATCGAAAACTCTGGACCCATCGTTAGCAAAACTTTTAAGTACTTTAGTTTACGACGCGTATCAGAAAAATTAGATCCCAACTATTGACGTGGTAGACAGAAAATTAAAAGAAGTAGATTGTCATATAAAATATACCCAAAGAACTTTAGGAACTTGGCTGAGAAAAATTGGATTTAAATATCAAACTATTAATAAACGCAAGGCGATTATGGAAAGTAGACGAATAGTGGATTGGCGAAATTCATATCTAGAAGAAATGAAAGAACTCAGAAGGGAAAATAGCAGGGGCGGTCGGTCCATGGAAGCAAGGGAAGCAGTGCTTCCCTTGGGATTATTAAAAAAAAACATATAATTAGAACCTAATTATTATTTATCACATACATTAATCATTAAAATTTCCTTTTACCCAATTTTAATAGACACGGCCCTGCATTTCAACAGCTGAGATAATGTTGCACGCTAAAACCGTAACGATGACGGACTCGATTAATCGAGCCAACACGAACTCGGGCGACTTCGATATAAGCAACTTCTTGAAATGCATCCCATCCCCACTTCATAATCTTGATATCTGAGCCGTATAGCATAGTAATGCGTCTTGTTTTATAAATTTTAATATCGATTTTAATATTATACTTAATATTAATCTTCCTAGTATTATTCTCAGCTTTTGTGCTATATTTGTAAAAAATTTTTTGGTGTTTCTAAACCTGTGGTGCGGACAAGGATTTTTAAACTTGAACATTAGTGCTCGTATAAGCAGTTTTAGAATTGCTTATTCCATATAGAAGCTGGTCCTAACACTGTGGAAAATATTATTTGCGTTTGTGTGGTGTGCAATATATTCGTTTCAAGATAAACTGGATATTATTAGAAATGGGAGACCAACATCTGATTTAAAACTTTTAAAAACGAAAGTTAAATCATGCTATAGGTACTTTATTATTGAAATGTACAGTGCTAATCAGTGGTTAACGAGTTGTGAAAATTTGTAAATAAGTAGGTATGTGCATGTTAACTACTTAACTAGCCGGCTCGATTTATAGTTGGCTAAAGAGTGCACGATGGCAAGTATGACTGAACAAACTCTCTATTTCGTTGCGGGTTCGATCCCCGCTACCGGCACTGGCAATGTCGGTGGGTATGGTTGTGTGTCTGCGTTTTTTTCATAAGTGTAACCTTCGCCCGTGCAGCCTCGGCTTTGGAATCGGGGGTTGTCTAATTTTTGTGGTGTTTTTATGTTTTATGTTTATTGAGGAGTGGCGATCCTACAAGTACACTTTTTTTCTAGATATAATAACTTTGCAGCTTTCGACATTTGCTTTAAAATGAGTATACGGAAGCCACGCCTTTTTTCTTAAAAAAAATTTTGCCTCGTTTCGCTTGGGGCTTCGCACTACCCATCACCCTATATCACAAATTGCTTCCCCTGTATCAAAACTCACCGCACGCCCCTGGAAAATAGACCAATTTATTATCTAGATGAAACTTGGTATGATACTCATGCATGACACCGTAAAGGGACCTAGTTGATTATATTACACTGTGGATCAGTTGATGGATGGATTGATAATGCATTGAAACTGTGCGGAAAAAACATGGAAGACTGTAACGTGGATACCACAAGAACATGGAGGGAGAAATATTTGAGGAATGGTTTGAAAATACACAAATTCCAAAATTAATGCCGAACAATAATGCTATTATTGTTCTTGACAGTGTGAAGTACCATTCGAGACAACTGTATAAAATTCCTAACAAAAGTTCTACTAAGCTGGAGAATTTTTTTTTAATGGAACATGATCTCTATTATGAGAAAAAATTATAATAAAGTTCAACTGTTGGAAGTCCTGCAAATGAAAAATTATGAGAAGTATATTATAGATAATGTAGCAGAGAGATATGGCCACAAAGTGTTGAGATTACCGCCATATTTCTGTATTTTCAACCCGATTGAATTAATTTGGTGTAAATTGAAGAAAAACGTCAGAAAAGGAAATATTTTTCCGAAATTCGATAAGAAAGTCGTAGTCAATGAAAAATGGAATGTCGAAATTAACATGGAAGATTGGGAAAAAAAGAATTAGGAAAGTAATTACAACTGAGGATGATTATTTACAAATTGCCAAATTTCGTATAAAGTGAAGTGATGTGAAGTGAAGAAGTGAAATTTGTGATAACAACTGCATTATTTAATTCCGTTTTTGTGCTTTCGAGGTTTAGTGCTTGAGAAACATTTTTTTTTCAGGATGTTATTATTTATTAATGTTATTATTTTTTTCATTTTCACAAAAATATGTCTTTCTGTTTTTATTATAGTAATAACTTTACTATTAGAATTTATTTTTAGTTCATTTATTGAGAAAAATATTTGTTTCTGTTACTATTTTGAGAGAATATTTTCTGTTTTTATTTTGTTTTTAAAGCTTTCCTGTTACTTTTTAAATAATCACTTTTTTCTATAGTAATATTCTATACCCCTCCTTCCCTGGCAAAAAATGCTCATACCTCCTCGCGGTTCTTGCTGGGTAGTAACAATGTATATTAAGCAAACTTGAATACTGTAACTGTTGTATGTGTAGTTAATACGTTAAATTCAATACTTTTATTTCAAGTTAATACTTTTTTGTACAATTGTTAAATTGTTGCTAGCTAAACTGCGCACAAAAACCTACATTAAAAAG
Organism: Rhamnusium bicolor; assembly: GCA_029963845.1. Lineage (NCBI taxonomy): Eukaryota > Metazoa > Arthropoda > Insecta > Coleoptera > Cerambycidae > Rhamnusium > Rhamnusium bicolor. The sequence continues at coordinate 32,206 of JANEYF010005434.1, read as the reverse complement.
AAACGAGCGAACAATACAGTTAAATCCGGCTCTGCGTTCCGTAGCGTCTTATCCCGGACGTCCCGTCACAATATCTGTTTCGCAAACTATACCTACATACTTACATGTTTTATAATGCGAACTTCTTTTCTCTACCTACATATGTTTTATAATGAAAACCAATTCATGTACCTACTCTGTTATTATTTGATTACCCGCAAAAAACTATTTTATTTATCAAACACTTTGAGAGTAAGCGAAATAAATTTTTGTGTATGGTTTTTGTAAGACGTTTTCCAAATCCGTATAACAAATGATACAATATCATAAGGTATTCCAATTTAGTAATGACCATGGAAATTTCGTATTAATGTATTTCAAATATTATATAATAATGTGAATAACAAATTTAAATAAAATGTATTCAATCATGGAATTTTAAGTGAGTCCAGCCCTGCACGAACCATTAATTTTTCAATAAACGTGTATTTCTTGTCCAAAAAAATGAGATGCTTAATTAGTGTCGGGTATTTAAATAAAATTAATAAAATAGTTACGTTAGTTAGTTGATTGTCTAATTTGTACTATTTATAATTTTCAAAATCAATATATTTGAAAATTTATTGGAGAATAACCTTAAACGTGCCATCAAATATTATGACAATATTTTATACATGCATTGACTTTTTACACGTTTACTACTATTTATCAAAAAATGATACACAGGGTGATGTTATCGTCACTGAGAACAACATTATAAAAATTGAGTCCGGTCCTGGAAATTTTCCAAAGTGAATTATGATTTTAATTGATCTAAAAGAGTACAATATTTGTACCAAATTTTATTCAAATATTTAAAGTCGTTCCAGAAATATGACCGACTACAGTTTTAGTCAAAAATCATAAAAGTTTGGGGGTGTTTTGAACTCAGCTAAGTGTGCTTTATCTCCCATTACTCTATGTCACTTTAAATCCGGGACACCTTGCAGGTGGAAGATGTTCTCGTAGGGTCGTAGTTGATTAAATTGAGTTTTTAAAGATTTTTTAAAAATATAGGTCTATAGATATACCTAATAGGTAATATAGGTGTACCTAATTTATTAAAACTGTGGTCTTTGCGCATTAGTTTCGGAGATTTTTAACTCTACAGTTTACTAAAAAAAGTACTTTTCGTACTTTGGTTTCAGATTTTTTTAATAACATTGTTCAAATTAATTGTTTCACACATTCCATGTTCCATGGATAGAGTATGATATTGTTTCTTGATATAAGAGAATTCTTATTACTATGTATTAAAAGTACCGATACTGCCGGGCACTGATAAAGAAATAAACTGACGCGTACAAGAGTTAGGGAATGAAACAGATCTTATATCTATTGGGTATACTGTACGAGTGTCGTGCTTCTATATAAACAAAAACTGTATAAGCTTTCTTGTCAATTAAATCAAATGACGATGCATTTGCAGCAAAACTATCAAAACAGATATTTTTATAGTACATATTTTTCAGATAATTTGTTTTTTTATTCTGTAAAAAAGAAAACATTTTCTAATATTCAACGTGAAGAAACATTCAGATGAATTTCTAAAAAAAGTTCACTCTTCGTCCCCCTGGAGCTTGCGGAGGCGACGACCATGTGAAAATTTTTGTATCTGGAATAATATCAAACAAAATTTTTGGTACCCTTTTCAAGGGAATTTAGCTCCCTTAGGAAGTATTTCTAGACAAACGTTTATACTTTCTTTCCCATACAGGGACAGCTACACCTATTTAAAAAGGGGGGCGATATAAAAAAAATAATTGATATATCCCACACAACATTAAATTTAATTTACTATCACAAAAAAGTCGTATATAAGGTCTGGTTTTCAAGGGAGGTCGCCCCCTGTATCCGCCCCTGTTTCCATATTTTTACATGTAGAATCAGCTCGCTCAAATCCTTTGTTAAAAATATTCTGACACCCTGTATAGCGACATCAAGAGTAACATAATTAAATAACAGGTAGCTATCTGCTACACGTATCTAACTTTTTGTTCTATGAAGGAAATTTGTATTCGAAGGCAATTACGGTGTCTTTTTTTCGGACCAATTTCAATTTAAAGATTTATGTTTATAAACTGTATAAGTAAGTACCTATAGTATTATTTCAACTTTTTTCATCTTTAATGAAACAAGGATGAAATAATTTCATTTCACTTCAAAACATAATGCACCGTTGCTGTTTAATCAGGCCAGTAGCGGCGTTAGGGTAGGACACGGTTGGGCGGGGCGACTGCCCAGGGGAGCTAGAGGTGCAGGGGCGCCTCGGCGCCCCTTCAGTCTGGCTGTCTGCATATTCTGACTTGGTACACTCTCGGCGACCGCGACGGTTGAATTACAAAATATCGGTTGTAATTTGGGTGATGGGTAACTCATACAAGATGTACCTCAAATGTCTCATATAAAATGATAGGATATCCATCACCTAAAAAATATATTTTGTACCACTTAATAGTACGTTTAACTCAGTATAGTTTGCGTGACGTAACTTGTTCCACAATTCCGTCATTGATCAGTATCACTATTTTTCTCTACAAAAGTTCAAAAAATCAAAAATTCAAGCATTACTTTTGTTTTTTTTTTTTTGTTTAACTGCTACCATAATTTTAGTCTTTTAGACAAGCTTGAAGATTTATTGCAATAATTAGATTTTTTGTTATTTCAATAAAAAAAGATCAAATCTTTTCAAGATTTTGGAGTTGAATTTAAAGGTTTTCTGTATAAAACCGGGTTCAGAAGACTACGACTGTCGCACGCTATAGGTCCCCACAACCTTCTTTTTTATCTGTCGCGTGCGCTGGTACATTAAAAATTAACGACAGTCACAAAATACAAAGTATTATATTATAATCTCTAGTCTAATTGTTCACACAACTTATTTTCATAAACCATCGCATAGAACATATATAAAACAAATAACGACCGTTTGTGTTTACCGCATTGAACTCTATATACTAACTATGGAGTTCAATGGTTTACCGTGGGTGAAATAACCTCACAAAAAGTAGTGTCGCGTGTACAGTTCACCGATTGGTTAAATTTACTATAGCGCGCCAGTCGTAGTTCTCTGAACCCGGCTTAATAAGAGTTCTGTGGCGGATTAGATGTACATATATAAAGTTAATTTTTACACCCGAGTAAATTGAATTAATTCTTTCTTTTATTTTATCAATGATTTCAGACTTCTCAGCCTAACATTTTAGCCAAAAACTAATTTAGACATCCTGTTTGACAGTTATTAGCATCTATTTGAAAAAAATGCAATAAACAAAATAAATTTATTACTTACAAGAAGTGGTTGTATATATTTCGTTATTTCAATAATACTAATTAATTGAGAGCGATTAAAATGTCTGAACACGCAGATCATGTATAAAAAAAAACCATCTGGATCAGAATATAGAAAACGGAAGGCCGAATAAGAAAAGCAATTTCAAAAAAACAAAGAAGTTAATGAAATATACAAAAAAATCAAGATCGGTATTGCTAAAACCGGCACTGAATCAGACAATGAATCTGAAGAAATACTCATCCATCAACAAAAATATAAGAAATTAATGATTTAGTTATGCAACACAATTTGCCGTACACCAGTTTAATTGGTTGTCTATAACACTCACTAATATTAATCTTCAACTGTACTTCCTTTATGATTATGAATCAAATAATTTATTGAGCCCTACAATGTAACTGTGAGCGATGCAGAAAGAATTGAAAAAATCATGTATTCATTAATCATTATGTGTCAATTGTAAAGTGCTCACTAAGGTTTGATTAACGATTTTTTAATTTATAGGTACCAAAAAAATGTATTCACAAATGCACCCCTTTTTACTCTCATCACACAGTGCTTATTTTTCAGAAACCACTCATAATGTAAAATTTTGTAGTGATATGAAGGAATGTACTTTTTATGTGGTATCTTTGTGGATATATAGTGAAAATTCTTTTTTAGAACATTATATGTTAATGTTTATTTTATGTGTTTTTGTAATAATTGTTATATGTTAAACAATTATTACAAAAAGACACATAAAAATTTATGAACAGTTAATTAGAACTTTTCAAACAAATAGATAAAGAAATATGTATATTATCTACTGTGCTTGATAACTCAATTATTTCTAAAACATTTTTCCTGACAATTTCATATTTTATGTAATCATCACTCCTATCAAAGATTTTCTATCAAATATCTTGAAAAATAACTTAATAAGCATGAAGTCACGTTTTTGACAGTAAATTCAAAATTTTAAATTGATAAAATTATGAACAAAAGGCTGCATAGGAAGACATTTTATCGATAAAATTTTATTTATATAGAATGCACATTTTGACATTTTCCAGGATATAACCCATTTGCTGGTGTGGTTAAAATCTTAAAGAGAGAGACATTTTTAACATAACATCAAATCCTCAAAACTGTTCAACATGAGTGAAACAAATTTCGGTGAGTGGTTTACAATAGATGCACGCACCATACTAATCAGCTTAGTTACCACCTTCCAAGATGCACTCCTTCTGGCAATATTTGAAGTGGGGCATGCCAGAAAAAGAGCATCTCGGAAGGTGGTGACTTTAAGCTGATGAGTACCTATTGTACATAATGTTTACACAGCAGACGCATAGAAAAATTAAGAGATAGTTTGACAAAGCAGGGTGGACAAGTTACAACTTATTTTAAAAATTACTGTTGATTTAATTCAGCAATACTTTTAAATTGTATAACTGGGGGTGAACTAATTGTAGTTCAAGATACATTATTCGAAAAGGCAATCGTTTGGAGAAACGGGGCATTGAAGTTTAAATAATATTTTTAGTTCTTAAATTTCATCTTCCAAATATGAAGAGATATGTATTTGTTTAAAATTTGATATGTTTCCCTTCGTTTTTTATTTGCCTTATAGAACATCAATAAGACCACATTCATTATTGATACATAAAGTATGAATTTTTTTTTTTTTAATTAAAATTTTATTAAAAAAATACCAATTAGTGGCAAGCACATTCACATTTATTACATAAATATGAGACAGGAGACAGTGAACTTCACAACTTTAGGATATAAGGCATAATCAATATGAGCAAGTCAAAGAATTATGAGGAGGTTTTGGGGATAACTGGAGCAGTTCATATGAAAAACTGGAGTACTTAAGGAACGTTAAGGGAATTTTTAATAGAATAGGAAGATTGGAATACAAAATTTAGGGCGTGAACTGTCTATGGCATAAATATGCAAATACTGAGATTTTTTACTATTATAATAATATATGGTATCTATTAATAGAGACTATTTCAAAAGTAACCAAGCATATGCTAATATTCAATAGATCAGCTTATTCTTAACATGAGAGAACCGTTTTTTCTAAATATCTCTAGTTCAAGGTACACAGAATCAATTGCGTGTGTGGAAATAAGTATTACTAAAGAGAAATAATAGTTATAGTCGAAAAACAAAATTGGGACCCCAGAAGTAGAGTAAGTATAAAAATTTAGAAAGTTACTTTCGACTCTTCTGATTTTAATATACCTAGATACAAAAATATGTTTTATTAGTGGTATTCAAATAATTGAGAAGATTACTTCCTCACCCCTCAGTGAGGAAGGTATGTATTCGTGAAAAAAATTTTGAAAGTTTTTATTGCATTTCTGGACGAATCTCGATGAATAGGGAACGATTTCTAATTCCACGCGATCAGTATGAAGGATCTAAACAGCGATAAAATTGAAGTGGCCCGAAACGAGCTACTATTGACTGTGACGTCACACCATACAATATTCGGTAGTTGTCGCGCCGGGAAGCAACACAATCAGATGTTTACCAATTCCAATTCAAATTTAAAATCTTTATTCACAATTAAGTAGATTATTTACAACTTGTATGGGGTACAGAGTACGATTTATATTAATATATATATATACATATACATATACAGAAAAAGAAAACTAAAAATCAATTCATTTCATAAAATACTTAAAAATAATAATACAAACAAATTAACAAAGTATGACATTCTATATAAACATATGTACAATATGGTGTTATTAGACTGTGGTTGATTTGTTAGTGACTGTTCTGATATAAATATATAATTATGTTTTATAGTACCGCTTATTGTAGTTGTACAGATATTTTAAAATAATTGATCAAGGTTTTTCAAAAGGCCAATCTGATAATTTGGCTAAAGTGGATATGTTTATGGTGGCATCTTTTATACAAAATAGTGAAAGTTTCTCCCTTGAAGAGATCCGCGGGGTCAAGGCAGAGAAGTATGTATTTTTTAGCTTTTAGTAATAATTTATAAACATAAAATAGTTATGACTTGATCACGGAATAAAAAGAAATAACTACAAAATGCTTAGTCGCAACTAAGCATTTTTAACAGACTTAGTCTTATGTATTTAGGGTAATTCTTTACAACAGCCACTTCTATATTTTTCGTGTTTTTTGTACACACGCGTAAAGTGTCTCTATAGAAGACATTTGCTGCAAAGGAAATGTTGCGCAAATGTATAATTACCTATCGTAGGTATTTTCGTCACTATGTTTTGGGGGCAAGGGAAATAAGTGATTGTGTCGTGTTATCATTCACATAATAGATAAATGTAAGATTTGAATAGAATAAATTAAAGGGCAAGGGAAAGGTATTTGCAATATACTATACATACTAGAGGTAAACATTTTACTCTTAGCAGAACAGTAGTGTTATTTTACAGCATTTTGGGGTCTATGAAAATTACTTCAGTTTTAGTAGCAATTGAAAATGCAATCCTCTGTAGATTCATATTTTTAAAAATGTCCTATAATTTTTTATTTACTATTTGATTTTTTCAAAAACAATGGATTTCTTCCTCTAGCTAACACTAACTTATAGCCCAAATTTCAATTGACGGATTTTTTTTTTAGTTATCGTGCTTACAAGAAACTTGACGGACGGACAGAAGAACAGACGGACATTTTGAAACTTGTTCAGAAGTCGATGACGAACAAATGATTTTTCTCGCAGCGATATTAACATTTTAGAAATGTCCCGACAAATGCAATATACTCTTGTAATCGTATTTGCGAAGAGTATAATAATAAATAGCTGTTTACTTTCGCATCAGGAAATTACCTTTACTTAGTATCACTAAATTACATTCATTACTAATCTTATTTTCTAACATTGTATACACATTCTTTCTTTAATCCTACCCTAATTAAAATTCAATAATTCGGAATATTTTATTGCCCGCCTGCGAAAAACTAGTAGATAGACATATAGTATTTAATAATGTACTTACCACAGAGGTAGTCTGTGGTACTTACATTAAAATGATCTTCACACACATGTAGAGACCTACTGCTGTGAAATGTGTTTTATTTCTTCTACACGCTTTTAGCCATTTTGATCGACGAATCTTATCTTCTGGCAATATTATAAATATTTATCTGGCACAACGGTACAACGGTACAATATGCAATATTTAAAATAAGGAGTTTTGTTTCCATTTAAGTATACACTTAAAATTTATGACGATGCTGGTATTTTACAGCTGAAATCAAGCGGTCGAGTGCTGGGATCTCCGTCGGCGCTTGTAAATTGTATGGTGTGATGTCACGACTACTCCCGCGCTTTGAACCTGTTTGAAACGGTTCGCTCGCGCGCGAAACTTTAATAATTTATAACAAATTTATTATTGGGAATTAAGGCGTCATATTTTGCATATCTTATTTTTTAGTATTGTAGAACATTTTTATGAAGTAAAAAAAAAAGTGCAAGTTCCTATTATGACGATACACAAAATTTCAGATAAAAAATTTTTGTCTGGTTCGCGCTCTCAAATTTGGTACACACATTCTAAAGGTCAAGGAATCGGTTCTTAAAATTTGAAATGTCAAAAAAAAAAAAATAGTGACATTTTTGAAATGTCAATTTGAAATGCCAATTTTTTTGACATTTCAAATTTTAAAATATTAATAACATTCCACCAGTGTGACTTTTTTGAAACATCAATTTGAAATGTCACAAAAAAAATATTAGTGACATTCCACCAATGTGACTTTTTTGAAATGTCAAAAATTACTTTTCTTGCAAACTCCACCACACATCAAGTTTTACTACGGTGAGGAAGTCAGGATCCCCAAATAATTAGCAGCAGTTTTTGTTAAAGTAACAATATGTATTGTACATATAAATCATAAGGTATATTTAGTGTTGCGACCAAGACAAAGTTCTGTGAAAAGTGGGAAAAATGTATTGTTAAAAATGATTTGCCATTATAATTATACTCGTAAATAACAAAAATGCTCAATTTTTCCAATTTTTCTGAACTTTTCAACTTTCCCAAAAGTTGCAACACTAGGTATATGATTATACCTGCTTTATTATTTTGCTAATTTATATTATTTAACTGCATATTTAGTTAAACTACATCACATTCAACATGAATTACAACACTAGCACTAACATGAACATTACTTAACATAAATCTCTGTTTAACATGAATACCTAAATTACCTACTAACCCCCCGATATTATCAACATTTTAAAGGTGGCCTTTAACTCAGGGAGTTTGTGACAAAAAATTTATTATAAACAAATTATAACTATAGATAGCAATCCTAAGCCTAAATAAGTTAGGTTTAATGGTCGTATTTATATCTCGATTTAAATTTTGCTGAAATTGCTGATAATACATTTTCTTGTCACTAAAACGTCTTCTAAGCTAAAGGTTCCTTTAAAATGTTAATACCAGGGTTAAATCTACTTTAACTTTGTTATTTTCAAAGACAATCGTACAAACATGAACACAGCTGGTTTTAATTAGTTCATGTTAGCATGAGTGCACTGTATTTCGTTTTGAAGTTACAAACTAGTTCATATAGTTTGCAGTAAAGAATCATTAAACAGTAGGTACATTCGTGACCTACCCACCACTACATCTACTAATTCTATGCATTATATTATGACATTATTATTATTTCGGACTAATAAAATACTGGTAATTACAATATTTATTGTGTATAATATATGGCCCCTGCCATACAGTAATGAAAATTAACTTTATTTTCGACAAAATTAAGTATTAAAACTCTTATTTATTAATATAAAATATATAAGAATAAACATCAATATAAATCTAGTCTACCAGTTTATTGTAAACTTATCAGAACAGACTAAAAAATATATTGAAATATTAATCAATTCTATCATAAGTTTGTACACTGGACATCACAAAAATATACCACCACACTCAATTATCTTGTATTACTTATGCAACTAGGGTTAATCTCTCGTTTCACCCTCTTCATCCTCCTCTTCTGCACCACGAATAAACAAAATATTATTACACCGAATAAGTACTTCACCCAGGTTCCCTAAAAACAGGCAACAATTAAAACCCATACACAACTCATCAAAAAAACATTTCCTTACCCGTTGGATTTCCATCAATATATTCTTCTGTATTAGCCAATTGTAAATTCATGTATCCATCAACAGACACCAAATAACCTTTATATTCATGGCCCCACTTTAATTTCACCATCACAGCCTTACCAGTAAGACTGTTCAGGAAAGGTTTGGGATTTATTGGCATAGCAGTAGACATTTTTATGTATTTTCTTTGTTACTTGTTAAATTAAAGTATAAATAAACGTTTACTAACGTTTATCGGGCACACGCTTCTGTTTATGTTTGGTTACTTCCTATTACCTGTCAAATATCAAATGGGGTTAATATAGCTTTGCTTTTTGCGGGAAGAGATTTCTCACTGTTGCCAAGTTAAATTTACCACCAATTACAGATTATAGCTTTTCGATTCAGTCAAATATAGTAACATCGTTGTACCAAATGAATGAGAGCGAAAATAGCGTAAAATGGGATAACAGGTCCGTTCTTTTTGAGATCTCAGCTATTCTTATTTGTTTTACGTTATACTGCATAAATAAAAGCATGATTTCATTTGATGTAGCCTCCGTAACAGTAAAACTACTTCAGTGAGAGAGAACGCACCTAATATTACGTTTAAAAAAAAAAACAAGTTTTTTTCATAGGAAAAAAGTAGCCTTCATTTTAATGATATGTTACTGTATAGGTATTTTCCTTTTTCTTTTTTATTTGAAAATCGGAAACGAGATAAAAATAAGAAAGAAATGTAATAATTGAAAAAAAGTACGTTAAAATTTCGAAACGCCGCTAAGCGAAAATTCAAATAAAGCGTCAACCGCAGTTATTTTTAGTATATTTCATAAGGTTTGTTAATTAATTTTGATTTTAGCAAGTTCCAGCTAACAAGAGAGAGGGAGAGATATTTAACATAAGTTGAAAAGAGACAAAATTTGAATCTGCTAGAATCAACAGTGCTGAACACATCTATATAAGCTGTAGCTGTATGGTACAGAAATTCTATGACCAAGCTAGTTTTATGGTATTATGCCAGATTTAACATTAGACCGTAACCACATTTTTCGTTTGTTTATTATTCTAAAAATATAGCAAATAAACTATATCATCAACCTTCTATATATTTTATTTCAATATTTGTGTACTTTTAGAGTTTTTGAAACAAATACACAGAAAATTGCAGAAAATTGCTAAAACAGGAATCACAACAAAATAATAGAAGTACAACAATCTTGCCAGTGTTCCAACAAATGTGTAATGGTTTCCCTAGCACTGTCTCTAGTTTACGGCTTACGCTGAGTAACGTAAGTATGATAAATTTTAAATTGAAATAACTATTTTATAGTGTTATGCAGATTTTTTACGATCAGTGACAAAAATACAAAAAAAAAATGTATTCAAAATATAAGCATTTTCACTTTCATCTCAAATCAATGAAAATATTATGTAAATAAAAAAAATTTCAATAATTTTTTGATTTTATTCCATAATAGAACCAGCATACATGTACAACCAAATTATTTTTGTTTCAATATTGAATAAAACAATCAATAATAAAATAATACAAAAACTAAAATACAGTTTCCGTTCGCATATAATCAATCCTTACAGTCGTACGGAAATGGCAGTATTTCTAGCAATTTCATTGGCCGTTTCAAGGCCACGGCATGGCGTGCTCATCAGATATCATTTTTAAAGGGGAATTCGGCACCGTGAAAATAAACAAACTATAATAAAGGGCAAGGAAAATAAACAAACTAAATGGAAGTATTAATCGCAATTTCATTGGCCGTTTTAAGATAGCCGCAGGGCATGCGCAGTTACATGACATATCAAAGTGTATTAAATCCTTTTGGAATTGTTTGTCAGCAAGGAACTCGTTAGACGATAGAGAAGATACTCGCCTAGCACGCGGTAGGTCCACGGTTCGAATCACAAATTTATTATTATTTTTTTTTAAATAAGTATTTTTTAGGTCGTTAGTAAGATTTTCCTTGCCCTTTATTATAGTTTGTTTATTTTCACGGTGCCGAATTCCCCTTTAAAAATGATGTCTGATGAGCACGCCATGCCGTGGCCTTGAAACGGCCAATCAAATTGCTAGAAATACTGCCATTTCCGTATGACTGTAAAGATGCTTATATGCTTTCCGTTCATTAATACACATATCCAATCAAAAACCTTTGTTTTATGTTGAATGAAATAATCAATACAACTAACTTGTCATTGCACTATTTTATTTGGAAACTTTTCAATATTGCCAACAGATTTGGGGTTTATAACTTTTCGACTCAATGCTCCCAGTTCCCAAGATTTTCTCTTGCCTAGTTCCCATTGCTCAGTGTTGACAACATTATATTTTTTAGATGTCAGAAGTAAATTTGTCGAAATGAAAATCCCAAAGTACAATGTGTTTTTGACGTTTTATTAATATTTTTACATAATTAATTTATATTTTTAATAGTGCAATTTATAATAATGGTGCTTGCATGATACAATAAATATATAATAAATTAAAAACAAATAAAATACCTAAATATTCCCTGTGAATTAAGGTGAGTTTTTAAACATTTATAATGTTTTTCTCAAATGATTATGTTTATCAATAAGATTACACAATAATGAATCAAAGGTCTAATAATAATCAGGCACTGGAGCACATGCTATTTTAACAAAATCCTCATAACGAACCATGCTGTTGTTGTTCACATTTGCTTCACTAAAAATTCTATCTACTTCTTTAACAGACAGACATTCACCCCAGTTTTGAAGCAAGTGGCGAAGTTGCTTAGCTGGGATAACTCCTTTGCCCTCAGTGTCAGCAGCCTTAAATGCATCCACAACTTCCTTCGGTAGGTTTTCCACCCTCGAATGAATATGCATTACTTCCAAAAAGTCTGCAAATGTCATTTTACCACCCTACAAAATAAAGAGTATCCATTAATATATTGGGATTAAATATGTTTAAATAAGCAATTTAAAAACCAATAATACCATTTTTATGTCTTAAACAAGACTGACTATTAAAGTTGGTCTATTTGATTGTCATTATTTTTAAATTAGGAAAGAAATACAAAAAAAGTTAGGTATAATTTTTCCCCAAGACATCCAAATATGGAAGCAAAAATACAAGTGAACATCAAGCAAATACATGTATGGTTGAAAAACCAAAATATTTCGTGACAAAGGTATTCTCTCCATTGAGAAAATATTTAGGTACTGTTTTGCTCAATTAAATATTTAATTAACATATTTCCTCTAGGTACTGCATAAGCACAAATATGAGCATATCAGAACTAAACTGAATTGATTTACTCAGCATTACATTATATATTATTAAATAATCTCCATAATTGCAACTATATGTAAGTAATATTACATGAAATTTCATTATATTACACAATAATAAATTTGAAATATAAATAGAATCTTGAAAATTATTGTGATGAGAAAATAGAAAAGTTGCCAAGAAATAATTTACTCAGTTATACAGGCTGTAACACTGACATAGTTTTTCACGAAACAACAATTTTTAATCATCTCAAGATGATGCCAACTTGGTTGGCGCAACGCGCGTTGAGTGCAGTATATGGTGTTTTGGTGTTTCGTGAAAAATTACCCTTCCCAGTCCGTGCACTTCAGATCCCGATATGTCACCACAGGTCTTGGACCAGCTTCTATGTGTTATTTCCACATCAAAAGTTTCAACCCACTTCAGGGCTATACAGGCTGTAACAAATTCGCTTCTCACTACAAGGATCTCGGAAGCGGTAAGATAGATACAGCATCGGTTAAATTGGGACAATGTTGCAGAATTTGGCGATCAGAAATATGCCTTTAAGAAATCGAAAATATCTCTTGCTTCTTGAGATTTTTGAAAAATGTAAAATTTTAAATTTTCGTTTTTATTTTTTCCTGGCGTTATTTGAAGATACATCGAAAAACTAAATATGCTTTTTCATTGTCGTTTTTTGTCCTTTACAATTTAGCGTAAAAGGTTTTTTTTATTAGACTTTTCGTTTTTTCGCGACCATCATCAATTACGTTATTTTAAATATGGCCCTGTATTTCTTTTATTGCATTTTTTTGTAGCATTTGACCTCAGACTTCATTGATGTATTAAACTTTTATATTGCTAAACGTTTCGTAGCTGTAAACCATCATCAAGGGAAAAAAATCACATTTATATAATATTTCTAACATTTCTAACAATAATTATGTCTTAGACGGTACCGCATATTTTTAGTACGTACTAGAAAAATATTCAAAAAAATCTGAGAACCTATTTAAGTAAGGTAATACATCTAGTGACACCACATTCACAAAATTTAATGCATTATTATAACATGTTGTCTACATCAGTCAGTTTATAACGTAACAAATATATTTTAAGACGTCAAATTTCTATTTTATTATTGTCTGTATTATTAACCAACATGCTATATTTGACTTGGCCGATAAATTACAACAGTGAAGGTCAATTAACCACTGCTTATCACTATTTAATATAGTTTTACGCAAAAATGTTATCTGCTGTTAACAAATAGGAATATGTTATGATAGTTGAACTTGATAAAAAAAGATTGTATACAATTGAATTCACATTTGAAAGTTGAAAGCAGACTTTGGAAGTGTGAACAAAGCACCTTAGCACCTTAATTTTCTATAATTTTCTGACGAAGCCATATCACAATGAATTTGTCAACATTAGAGTCGTCGCAGGAAAGAGGTGTTGCATTTAGCAGATATAGGGGATTATTAGCACCCAGGAGAACAAGATTACCCCCTTATATTAAATATACAAATAATGTTATTGAAATTAATATTCTTAAAAATTTCAAAAATGTATACTTTTAGTTATATATTGGTGTTGTACCGGGTGTTCAGGCGAAATTGTGCACTCCTATTTAGCCCTTATTATAGCATATACTGAAACAAACCATAAATAGAAAAGTTTTAGGACATTTTCTGTAGATTTAGATTATGCTGTTGGAAAAACAGTTGAACATCGCATTAAATAGATATTGACCAAACTTATGTTTTTTTTTAAATAGAACAGTATATATATTTTTATATTTTCAAAATGTCCATTGTTTTCTGAATTCGAAAATGTATACTTATGATATATTATCTTTTGCAGTTTTGGAAATATTTTAAAAAATATCTGCGGTCCACATTCATTTCAATTCATGGTGGTTCAGCTATTTACTGCCGAAATGATGTCACAAATATTAAACAACTCAACAACATCAAGCAGTTTTCTCATGAATTTATTTGCGAGTGCTCAGGTGTTAGTGTAAAATATAAATCTTCAAAAATTGCTATACTAGCGATATATCGGTCACCAAACTCAGAAATAGACTTATTCCTAAATTCCTTAAACTCAATTATTTGTTCAGCATCTAAATCTCATAACTACCTTATTATTGGAGGCGATTTTAATGTGGACGCTCTGAATGCCTCCAACTCGAGGCATCTACTTTATGACCTCTTTGATAATTTTGACTTAATTTCAACCTTACCCTCTGAACCTACCAGAGATTTTAATAACTGTAAATCCGCTATAGATTATATTATTTCCAATCTGCACAATGTTACAAGTAGAAATTTAGACCTTGGTATATCAGACCATAAATTACAAATATTCACAGCCAATATTCGGATCTTCCTAAGAATATTGTCAACAAACCAGTACATATTTACAAAAGAAATTTTATGGAACAAAACCTCTAATCTATATAACTTACTCTCTTCTACCGATCTAAGCTACCTCTACACTTTAAATGAACCTAACCAAGCTTGGGACGTTTTCTGGCAAAACTTGTTGTTCTGCTTGGACAAATCCTGTCCATTAATTAAAGTAAAACTACCTCAGACAAATCTAAAAAATAACTGGCTAGATGCTAACATCGTAGAAGAAAGTAATGGACTAAAAAACTTATACTGGCTCTCAAAAAACACTGCTGATCCTTTTATTAAAAAACAGTACCAACTCAATAAAAGTGCATTCGCTGATAAAATAGCTTTAAAAAAAGAAAGATTATTATCAAAACAAATTAAATGATGCTTCTAACGTCTCAAAAGAAATTTGGAACATTGTTAATGACAATATCGGTAAAATCAAGAAACCTGTCGAGGTTTCTTGTTTAAATCACAATGGAAATGAAATTGTCAATAAATTGGAAATTTCTAACTCCTTTTGTAAATATTATTCTGAAATTGCTGAAAAACTTTTACTAGATACTTATGGCAATCTTTCTGGGGTCTGCACTGTGGGTATAATGTGTAACTCCTCCTTGTTTTTCTATGATATTACACCGGATGAAATATTAACAACTCTAAATAACATGCCGAATAAAAAAAGTACTGGGTTTGATAATTTACCTGTGAAAACGCTTAAATATATATCACGTTTTATAATTTATCCCCTTTGCTTTCTATTCAATCTTTCTATCAAGTTAGGAACGTTTCCGGAAAAATTAAAATATGCGTTAATCGTGCCCCTTCATAAAAAAGGTGACACTGAACTACTTGAAAACTACAGGCCAATAGCACTATTATGCTGTTTTTCAAAACTGTTTGAGAAAATAGTTCAAAACAGAATCTTAAATTTTGTCAACAGTTATAAGCTTTTGTTTGATCAGCAACACGGCTTTAGACCAAAGTGCTCCACAAATACAGCTTCTTTTGACTTAACTAACTTTATATATAACGCTATTGATAAGAAAGAGATAGTTATTGCTCTATTCTTTGACCTAACTCGCGCTTTTGATTGCGTCTTAAGTGATTTTATGTCTAAAAAACTGCAAGCCTTAGGCATTAGAGGATCACTCAATACATGGATCGTCTCATTCTTATCAAATAGGAAAATTTCTGTAAAGCTTGGTGATACCACATCTAACAGCTATAATCTCAACCTTGGAGTTCCCCAAAGAAGTGTACTCTCTCCTTTACTCTTCATACTGTTTATAAACGATCTTGAATTCCATATTTCAAAGGACCTAGAGGTTTTTATAACGATGTTTGCTGATGATACGACCATTTGCATTACTGCAGAATCCACCGAAGTGCTGGAAAGAAATACTAACAAACTACTAACACTTTTTTATAACTGGTGTCTATCAAATAAATTAATTATCAATATCTCCAAAACCAAATATATAATATTTCAAAGCAGAACTGCAGAAATGCAAAATATCACAGTACAACTAAACAATGCCTCATTAGAAAAAGTCGAGACTATAAAATTCTTGGGGCTCCACATAGATAAAGACTTGTCTTGGACAAAGCACATTGACCATGTGTTAGGTAAACTAAAGTCTGCTTATTATGTAATACGGAATCTTAAATCTGTAATGGATACTAAGTATCTTCTAAACATATACTACTCACTGGCGTACTCTCATATAAAATATTTAATTCTATATTGGGGGCAGTCTAAAGACATAAACAGGGTTTTTGTTCAGCAAAAAAAGAATATTACGTCTTATTTTCTCCTATCAGCCCTTGGATTCATGCAAACCTCTATTTAAGTCTAACAAAATTTTAACAACTGCTTCTATTTTTATTTACGAAGCCAGTCTGTTCGTTAAAAACAACCCCGATACTTTTCAACTTCACAACAGTGTACACAATTATGATACGAGATCTGCAAATGATGTATATATAAGAAACTTCAGACTTTCTCTTTATAAAAAAAGTGCACATTATGCCTGCAGTGCAGTGTTCAATAAGTTGCCAGATCACATAAAAAATGTTAACAGCTTAACCAAATTTAAAAAGGAAATTCGCTCCTTCCTATTTACTCAGTGCTTTTATTCCTTAAAAGAATTCTTAGATTTTAATATGTAATTTGTTTTATTGTTTATACAATTCCTGTAATGTTGTACTGTACTGTACTTGTGACGTTTCATATCCTATTCTGTAAGGCTTACATGAATAAAGTTATTATTATTATTATTATTTCAAGTAAGATGCTTCTCAGCAAGAGCGTTTTTCAACTGTTTCAAATGATAGTAATGTAATTGTTTCGTTTGCAAGTGTTTTTTTATACAAACAATGCAATTTTCTGAGGTTGAACTTTACGATATATTGTCAATGTATTTTGAAAATAATAAAAATGTGTTGCGTGCAAGACGAGTATATGCTCGAAAATTTCCTGATAGAAGATTTCCGTCAACAATGACGTTTTCAAGGATCGCCAAGAACTAAGAGAAATCGGTTCCCTCAAAAACTTAAAAAGAAGGAGTTCAAATTGTGAAGAAAGAGATTTGGAAATTCTTCTCTACTTTCAAGAAAACCCCAACCCTTCTATAACTACCGCCCAGAGAGATTTAAGGTAATTGTGCGGACTGATCCATAAAATTTTAAAGAAGAATAAATTTAGAGCGTATAAAAGTTTACCTGTGCAAAAATTAACTGCTAGACAAATTGAACAGAGAATGCCTTTTTAGAAAAAAGATAAATAATTTGTATAATGATCCTAATTTTTTTTATAAAATTCTTTGGACGGGTGAGGCATCATTTACCACATCTGGTATGTTTAATAGACAAAATAAGCACTATTGGGCAACAGAAAACCCACATTCTATAGCAGAAGTAGAAACATAAGTGAGGAGATCCCTGCACGTTTGGTGTGGTATATTGGAGAACAAAATCTTGGGGTCAATATTTTATGAAGGGAATCTAAATGGTGAAATGTATTATCAGCTTCTATTGAGCGAAATAGAAAATATCTTGCAGCAACAGATTCCTGAATGTGACAATGCCATAATATGACAGAAAGACGTAGCACCAACCCATAATATTGCTACAAATTTTTTAAATAATGAATGGACAGGCAGGCAAGGGACAATAAGATGGCTCACAAATTGCCCAGATCTAGCTGTCTTGGACACATTCTTGTGGGGCTAGAATAAGGTTTATGAAGACAATCCAGAAGATACAGATGTTTTACGGGAGAGAATAGTAAACGAAATATATATTTAAATAATAATAATCACTTGATTAGAAATACTATAGAAAATTTAGAAAAAAGATATCGGCTATGTTTTAAAAATAACGGAAGGCATTTTGAGCAATATTTATAATTTCCTTTTCTTTTTATTGGTTACCAGTGGCGGCTGGTGGATTTGGGTTATACAATATCACAATATTGGAGCATGGAACCCAAGCAATATTTGTAGGTACGACTATCAGTACTGATTAAGGAAGTTTTGCAGAAAAAAAAATTAAAAAAAAAAATTGAATAAAAAAAGTTACAAAAATGCGCAGCCTCCCCAGATTCTAGACCATTAGTAAAATATTTGCAAACTATTTTTTTTTCGTAATTAGAAGGAAAATGTATCACCCTGTTTTTTTGTTTTCGAAAATTTTGATTTTTTGTAAAGTTATGACATTTTAAAATTTACACAATGAATAACTTAAAATTCAAAGTATCATAACTTTACAAAAAAATCAAAATTTTCGAAAACCAAAGAAACGGGGTGATAAATTTTCCTTCTGATTGCGAAAAAAAATAGCTGTAGTTATTCTATAACTTTTTATCTATGTGCAATATTTTTTTATGAATTTTGAAATCTGTATTTTCCACCCGATTTTGAAAAAAAAATGTTTTACAAATATTTTACAAATTGTCTAAAAAATAACCTGGTGAGTGAGGCACACAATTTTTGCATTTTTTTTTCGGAAATTTCAATCGCAATTTCTTTGCAAAACTTCCTCATTCAGTTTTGATAGTTATGCCTTAAAGTATGGCTTGGGTCCCATGCTCCAGTAATGATAATACAACCTAAATTTCACCAGCCACCACTTACTGTTTAGATTTTGTATTATGGTTTTTCACTTCATAATAATTATTATTACCTTTTGTTTTAAATATGCTGTCATTTCCGATATGGTCGGGGACAGTCCCAAACTTCTCATTATTACAGTCAGTTCATCTAGGGATTTTATACTACCTGATCGGGCAAATAGATAGAAACATTCCCTGAATTCTGAAAAATAAAATCAGTTTCATATTAAACTAAATATTTCTTATCTATTTTTAAATTAATGAGATACGAGTATATATATGAGATATATTCAATTCACAACCTTTCGCCAAACTGTTCTGTATCTGCATAATTCTTTCATATCACTTCCCACATTACATTTTTTAGAAACTTATCAACAACATTCAATTCAGACTTGTGCTTTTCTTTCACTTGTGTTCTCTCAAACTTTATGATGTTTTTAATTTCTGCATTCATACTTTTCCTTGATTTAGAATAGTTCAAATATCCCCATAGTTATAACAATTTCTTTATGTAACAAAATTATTTGTAATGATTTTTAAAACTTATATTCTAACTGTACCTACTGAACAAAAAAAAAACCGCTGCTAATTACTTGGGGATCAGAACTTCCTCACCATAGTAAAACTCGACGTGTGGTGAAGTTTATAATAAAAGTAATTTTTGACGTTTCAAAAAATCACATTTTGACGTTTCAAAAAAAGTCACTTTGACGTTTCAAAAAAATCACATTTTTTGACGTTTCAAAAATTGAGACCGATTTTGCTCATCAACGAACTCAATCTCTTCCTTGACCTCTAGAATATGTGTACCAAATTTGAAAGCTTTATCTCAAAAACTGTAGCTGCTATCGCGAACCAGACACACAGACAGAACATTTTTTTCTGTCTGAGATTCGTCGAGATTCGTCCAGAAATGCAATACAAATTTTCAAAATTTTTTTCACAAATACATAACTTCCTCACTTTTAGAGGTGAGGAAGTAATAACTATTTGAATTCAAAACTGTTTTATTTTTCATAATAGACGACCATGTTTTTTTTTAACTAAATTTATGAACTGGACATATCTTTTTTTTTGTATTTTAATTTATCAACCTTTAAAAAGTATTAACTATTTCCAGTGCCGTAACTAGTTCTTGTTGAACCCGGTGCGACCTCATTATTTTTGCCATAATATAAACGCAAAAAATAAACAAACACCACATAAATTAGGCAACCCCCATATCCAAAGCTTGAGCTGTACGGGCGGGGCCGGCAGTAAACCAGCTATGTTTTTCACTTAATGCTCTAACCCACTGTGCTAAACTTATTGGGACCGGTAATATATGCCATTTTTCAAAATCGGCAGTTGTAAAGAACCTTGATATATTTGAATAAATTGATATGTATGCATTTATTTATCACAAGAGGTCACAAAAGGAGTTTTAACCTCAAAAAAAACTTCTTTAACAATACTTTTCCATTTTTTATGCATTGTCAAAATTTAACGAATTGACAATTCTTGGAGAATGTGCAAGATAGCCGACATATATGTATATATTATGTATTAATAAAGACTGGTAGTACATAAAATTTTGTGTGCACCTAGGGCACGACAGCGCGTATGGCCCTAATTTTCACGCAGCGGGCCTTAAACACCTCTTTATGCCCTTGGTGCATAAATAACTATTAACGGTAATATA
Source organism: Rhamnusium bicolor (assembly GCA_029963845.1). Lineage (NCBI taxonomy): Eukaryota > Metazoa > Arthropoda > Insecta > Coleoptera > Cerambycidae > Rhamnusium > Rhamnusium bicolor. The sequence continues at coordinate 11,319 of JANEYF010005434.1, read as the reverse complement.
TGTAAAATAACTTTAAAATATAATTTTCATTAAACGATTATTTAATAATCTACAATTTAATTTTACAATTTTATAAAACACTTTTACAATGGTTATTATTAGTATTATAGTATACTGTCTTGCTGTGGCAGAAGGTCGTATCTGAAAAAAATGAAATTTCAAAATGACATCATACTATGCACAAATGTACCTAATTTATACCCTCCAAATTTTCTTTTTTTTTTTTTAGCAGTTTACTTTGGATATCACAAGGGTCTGACCACACAGTTGCCGCACACTATACAGGGTGTTTCAAAAAACATCCGCCAAATTTTAAATCATGATTTTTTGGCAAATAAATCCAAAGTTTCACATACACTTATGTCCTACATTGTTTCGTTTATAATATACAGGGTATCGAAAATTAAAAAAATAAAATATTTTTATAAAAAATCCCAAAAATGTTTAGAGTTAAAATATTGAATTTGGGCACGTTAGTATCGTATAATAGGCCTTTTTAAGCGTAGGATCAACATCAATAAAAAAAATGATAGAAAAATATGATACGGCACTGTTTTTTAGTCAATCTGATAACTTTTGAGACATTACTCCTTAAAACTACATAAAAGTATCTCTCACGTTTTTTCAGTACGAAGTATTGTTTTGGAGAAAAATTTAAGGAAATGGTTTACTGCTTAATTTATAACCTCGCCCATTTTTAATTTTTAAAATTTTTCAGTCCTAAGCATTTTTAATTTCTTTGGAAATCCTGTACATTATAAACGAAGCTGTTTAGGACGTAAGTGTACATGAAGTTTTTGACTTATTTTTTATCACAAAATCATGCTTTACAATGTGGCGGATGTTTTTTGTAACACCCTGTGTATAAAATCATTTCCGTATATCCTAGCCAATTTCTTGTTAACGAAATTTATTTATTTCGTTTATAAATGCAGCTCAAGAAGTTGTGGGGAGCTGGGCCCGCTCAGGACCCCCCTGAGTATAGATATTGTAAAATTACATCTAATATATCTAATATATCTAATATACATTAAACCCCCACCCCTCCTAAAGAATTTACAAAATTTTTTGACAGTGTCACTCAATGGTACTCGATGAAATATATTAAGGGTTGAAATATAACTACGCATTTAAAACTCATCCTGTATAATTATTTTTATTTATTTTCTTTTCATAACAAGTTTACATCAATCCGTGAGCAGAGCTTAATACGCGACGAGCCACAGTTTTCATTTTCATTTGAATTTTTTGGTTCAAAATTGTAATAATTATTTTCTCAAAATTTTTCTTATGCAACCCCTTAAAAACTACCCTTATTGCCATTAAAAACTACATATCTTTTGATATAAGTGATACAGATTATAAAGCGACATAATATGCAGAAATGTACCAGATTTATATCCTCGAAATTTTATTTTGTAGCTGTTTACTTTGAATTTCACAAGGGAAGATTCAAACCTGCCACACACCATATAGCTGTGTTTAATTTAAATGACTGGAGGGCGTAGATATCCATGTCTGCCTTCGGCGACGAAGCAAAGCTTATTATTGAAACAGGTTAGCTCAAAATAGTATTACAGTGATATATCATTTTAATACCACTGGGCTTTTATGTTTCAATAATAAGCTTAGTCCCCCATCGCCCACTGGTCATTTAAATTAAACGTATCTGTACATAAAATCCGTTGCATCCGTATATCTTAGCTCCTGGCAATTTAGTTGGGGGGGGATTAGTGTAGTGTAGTTTTGTATCCACCGGTCTACGGTAATTCGCGAAGGAATCCATTGAGACAGTTTTTCATAATAATACGATAAAACGCCTAAGACTCTATCTATCAAAATGCAATTGCAAACTGTTTATTTTCAGGGTCGCACGTGTCTTCAATTGCGATGTATGTAAGTGGTGGGGTTCTGTCTTACGCGAATGTTTGCTTATTTATTTATTTGAACAACGACAGATAGACGTTTTCAATTTATAACAGATCTTTTACAATCGTACAAAACTTACATTTAATTTAGTGCTTTGTTGTTTCATAATTCATACGGGTTTAATGAAGAAAAATTTATTTTAGGCTTTTTCAGTAATAAAGTATCTTCTACATTTAAAATATAGTTTTTTGTTTCTACACTATTTCAATTAATAACGCGAGTACATAAATGTCTTGTATTTTGCAAGGATTTAGTAATATACAATAAAATAACTTGAGAGAATGTTATTAATTAATTTCAAAAAAAATTGTGTACCATCGCATTTCCCAATATCTATTCTAATTTTATTAATAGTACAAGAGTTGTACGTAAGTCCGTAACTGGAATGACTACCTCAGATGCGGTCATTATATGACATTACTGCTTAAAGTAGCTTCGATCAACACTAATAAATAATGAATGAACAAACCTTCAAGGCTCTTAAAATTACTGTTTCTGACCTAAAAACAAAATTATTTACAGATCGTCTTCTTATCTTATCTTGTTTATATGGCATCAAGTTACACCATTTTTTAATACGAACAAAGGTTGTCTCTGATACGAATTAGGTAGGTTAGTTTCACAAATAAAAAATTATTTGTAAAACCTAATCATTAATCAATCGTCTTTTTTTTGTACATAGTTAAGTACCATTTATCCTTATCTAATTTCAGTATTTAATTTGCTAAAAAAAAAATACACATACCATCTATATCCTTTTCTTTGAAATAGCGAGCCTAGAATCACAAATAAGTGTTAAAAAGTTGAGGTAAATACGTACTTTTAAAAATAAACCTTACCATTTTAAGCTTAAAAAATAAATACTTTAGCTACAAATAGCATAGACCACAGAACAGAAAAAGCAGAGTATTGTTTGACACGTCAGGTAACTGATAGGATAGATAAACAAAACATGTACAGTCAACAGGTGAAAAGCATAAAAAGTACAGTCGGTGCGAACAAAATTGCAACAAACAGCTGATTATCAAACATGTTTATTTGTTTTGTTTATTTCAAATTTTTGTACCTGTTTCAGAATAATTAAATTTAATGAGGCACTTATTTTATTAACTATGAAAAATGGGTGTTTTTGTCATGCACGATTCTGATTACTAGATTGGTGTTTGTTGTTGCGGTTTAATTTGTGTAATTAAAAATATTGTACAGTTGTTTTGTATTATATGTAATTTCGACATTGAATGGAATTATTTTCAGTGGTTATTAAAAAAAATCTCTTGATATTCTCTTATCAGTTTTGAATAAATTAATGAAAAAATCGCCAAATACACTTTGAACGTTGAAACTTTGCTCTGTTTATATTACCTATATTAAATAATTATTTGATATTGCATGCATGTGTAGGCACTTAGGAGTTAATGTAGGTCTGTTATCTGTTAAATACGAGTTTAATTATTTATGCATTCTTGTTTTAGATTAGTGCAATAATTATGCCTTGATGTCGTCTTCCAATATGGCAAAAACTGCCCACCATGATCCACATACAAAGAAACTTAGCAACACACAAATAGTTATAACCAGTTTAGCTGCTGGGGCCATTGCTGGAGCTCTTGCAAAAACCACTATAGCTCCCTTAGATAGGACAAAAATCAATTTTCAAATTGGGTAAGTAGGAGTGTATTTTGAACACACAAAAGAATTCTTAGCATGGGTAACCACATTGTACCCTAATGTATAGAACAATTGGATGAACATTTCTCTTGTTTTAATAATATTAATGCCCCACTAGTCTGTTATTTTGCAATATTTTGAGATACATTAAATGAAAATAACGTCTTAGAGCATCATGAATATCCATATTGCCTTAGGGAATTATAAATTTATAACGCATTAACTTTTTCATTACAACACAACACAAAACTACTAAATGGTGATGGCATTAATGAAAAAAAAAAATGTGTTGCATATAATAGTTATGGCATTTACAATCAATTTTGATTATTACTGTCTTATTTAAATGAAATCATCCTGAAAATAATATATGTCAAATTAATCAATCGTAAATGTCAAAGAATTTTTGAATTAAATAACGGACTAGTAGGACATTAAACTTTGAAGGCACCATGGTTGTTATAGGATAATGACGCCCTCGGTCGACGTACACCACGGTTCATAAGAAACGTGGACGTACACCGCCGACCTCGGTGCGTTATTATCCTTATAACACCCTTGATACCTTAATAACTATAATTGTCACCCTTTCATTTTTGTTTTTTTTGCTGTAGTTACTAGTTTGTGAATATCAGCAAAGTATTTCTGATCGATTATAACCAAATCTGTTGTATTTTTATTGTACTTATTGTATTAAAAAATGCACTTTCTGATTTAAAAATCCTACATTACTGTGATAAAAAAAATTAATTAAATTAGGAATCTCTATATTAACACGTTGACTTCCATACGGGTTAGGACACATTTTACACCAGTCGATCCGGTATTACCAGGTCAAAAAGAAAGTCTCCTGGCCATGAATGCCACTCGATAATAAACTATGAGTAGTTACCATGTGTACACACTATTTTGTGAAAAACAATTTTTTAGCTGTAAAAAAACACCAAAAAAAATCTGTCGGTCCTATAGACCGAGGTGGTCCCAACACGCAACACTTGTACTTATGTGTCCAAGTGAATAATTGCAATTGTTTTATTATTATGCTTTATAATTAGTTTTGTTATATTTATTAGTATAAGAAATACATGAAATAATTCAATGTATATGCATTCACTAAAATTTTCAGTATTATAAGTTTTCAAAACCAAGTTTTTGAATTTAATTTTGTTTCCAAAAACTGGTGTGTAGACCACTTAGTATACCATCTCAGTCTGTTCATTTAGATAGAAGTATACCAGACCATGTAGCTGGTGCAAGATCCCAAATACTTGACTCGGTTTTATAGACCGAGATGGCAGTACTGGGCAAATAGGATACTCGATCTTACAGACCGAAGTGGCAGTCAACGTGTTAAGATGAGTAATTTTTTCTGAATGGTGGCTTTGACCAATTTATTTAGAACCAACTGTGCTTTCATTTCAAAACACTAAATAGAGAAGAGTTCGGTCAAGCTTTTGTAGTCCCCTAGATACAAAATGTGAATAATGTCAATGTGACTAGAATTTGCCACAGCGCATGCAGTCCATGCTCTCTCCTCTACTCTGAATGTACGAGTTCACACGGCACTACTTCCCTATGTAGTATGCAAATATGAAAACACTGCATACTAAATTTGATTAAAATTCATTCACTAATATCTGAGATACAAGCGTGTACTGATAAGCTACATGTTCTCAAAAATAGAAAGTTATAGGCAAAATACAAATTTGCTTTCATTTTTCATGATTTTCTTGAGAACAATTCTAGATATAATTTTTTTATTAATTGTTATTCTTTACAGTAAAACAAACTTGTCAAATTTAAACATAACCTCTGTCTCTTTAGATAAACAAAATACCAATGGTGGGTCGTGAATAATTTAGAACACTGTATATCTATAACATATCGTCACTGTCGGTATGAAGGGGCCTATCTCGATATTTGGCGAAAATGAGTTATACCCATATAAAGGCATGGGAAGACCTTTATGTTATGACAAACTGTCATATCTCAATATTACACCATGTTTATTTTATAGCATTATAATGGTCAGGAGCGACTTTTAGGTTAGAATTCATGTTGGCTTAGGGTACTGTTTTAATTAAAATGATATTATCAGAGCATTATTTTTTTAGATCAACATTACCTAATATATAGGTTTTAAGATACATTTTCTATCATTTTTTTTTTTTAGGTTTTTTTGGTACATGTTTCTTTATAAAATAAATATGCTAAAAGTTAAAAAATCACCTACCTTTTCTTTGAAAAATATATTTTATATTAATAGATAGATAGATAGATAGATGCATAGATTTAACTACTTTACATAAAATAATGTTTATAGCAGGTCACAAAAAGTTTACAGAGTATTGTAAGACAAAAAGGATAATGAGTATAAAACAGAGAAATAATAGAATGCATAAACAACATATACTTATGTATGTATATTTTATACGAGCACAATTGAAATCGTATAAAAACTAAAAGCCAGCAAAAACAATTGGCATCTCTTTATTCTATATATTATTTTATATGTACAATAAAGAGATGCCGACTGTTTTTGCTGGCTTTTAGTTTTTATACGATTTCAATTGTGCTTCGTATAAACTATATACACAGAAAGAAACAGTAATAATAACAGTATTTAAATATAGTTAAGCATTCAAAAGTAACTAGTTAACCGATCAGTGCATTACATATCAACGAAAACATTTACTGGTGCCATCATATATTCAGCGATTGATAAAAACAAAAGGAGAACAGATACCATTTAATTTGGTGCTTGAAGCGAGTATAATTTAGGTTTTTTTATAACGGTGGAAATTTATTGTAAATATGTAGATTGGGCAAATTGCATGCAAAAACTGTGAGCCGAAATCTAGAATGCCTAAAGTTATCACCATGTCTAGTGGGATAGTTGTGTAGATCCGATTGAAGGAAAAATGTGTTTGGTTTTATGAATTTCTAGTAATGCATAGAAAATATATAAAGAGGGGAGTGGTAATATTTTAAATTTTATAAATAGAAGCTGACAGTGTTCATTAAAACCTGCATGAGCCAACAATCTTATGGCCTGTTTTTGCAGGCGAAACGCTCTAATGGATTGGCTAGTTTCCCCATAAACGCACGACAGGTGCGAATAGAAAAGAGAATGGTAGGCTGTTAAAATAGTATGAAAACTCAGTGATTTATATAATCGTCTTAACAAGTATAGTTGAGTGGAAAGTTTTTTACACAATTTATCTATATGACTTGACCGTTTTATGCCATCGTCAAATACAATTCCTAAGAGGTTTACATTATTTCCATTAATGGAATTATTGTTAGATAAAAAAACTATTTTTTGGGTTTTATCTCTATTCATTTTAAGGTGATTCGGAGTGAACCACTGTTCAGCTTTTACTTCGGTTGATGAGACCAAATAATTTAATTTAACAATATCTTCGTGAGATTCCAAAAGGGATAAGAAAATATTAAATATATCATAAAGATAAATTATGAATAAAAGTGGCCCCAAGACAGAGCTTTGAGGCACATTGTGTATTACAGATAAGCAATCTGATGTCACCATTTGCTAAGACTTTCTGAGATCTATTTTGTAAGTATGATTTAATAAAAACCAGGGGAATCCCCCCTTACTCCATAGGGTATTTCTCCAACAAGAGATTGTGCGAGGCACAGTTAAGGGCCTTGGTGAGGTCACATAGTGTAAGTGCCGAGGATTTGTCCTCATCAAGGCCCTCAACTATGCCTTGCACCACCTTACCAACAGGTTAGCCGTGGAGCAGTACTGTGAAAATCAAATTGACAATTGTCTAATATATTGTTATTTTCGAAAAATGTTTGCAACCACGATTTAAATAATATTTCTACAATTTTATCAAAGATTGGAATTATTGAGATAGGGCGGTAGTTTTCAACCATGTCAGGATCACCTTTTTTTAAAAATTGGGGTCATCTTTGAAACTTTAAAAACGTCTGGAAAAATACCCTGGCAAAAGCAAAGGTTAATTAATTTAGTTAATGGATCTACCAAGAATTCTAGGGTTTCATTGATAATCCTACTGTTTAGTTCGTATATATCAAAACAATTTCAATTTTTTAATTTATTTATAGCAAGTCTGACTTCCTCCATTGAAACAGGTTTAAGAAAAAAAGAGTAATTAGGTTTTGGAACATTTATCATGAAATCCAGGGCACAATGTTTTGTGTCTGGTACCGTTTTGGTTACATTTTCAGTATCTCAGTGAAGAAAGTATTAAATTCTTCTGAGGATATGTTACACTCAATATTATTACAATTTCTTTAGTTACGCTCATGGTTAATGAGTTTCCAACTATCTCTAAGTTATATTATCCGAATTTAATATACAGTAGAACCTCGATTAACCATCACTCGATTATTCGTCACCTTCTATTATCCGTCTATGATTTTGTTACATAAATAGGTATGGCAATAAAATATTATAAACTGTTTTTGGAGGTACAACTAAGCAGGCAACTGCACAAGACCGAGTTAAATTCCCGGAACTCGCTTCATAAAAACGTGGCAAAATGCACTTGTGATTCCTTCTAGGAATTCAACTGTAAACATGTAGCAAGGCCCCAAGTAAAGTAAAATATAACACAGTATTCAGCATTTAAAGTGAGTGTGAATAAGACGTTAATTTATATTTGCTGGGCATAATTCTTGCAAATTTTGCTCTGTCTGTTACCGTAAAATTAATACGAAAATGTCCGAGAAAAGTAAACGTGTAGTGCTGGATTTATCAAAAAAAATTTGAAATTGTTGGACGTTTAAGAAAGGGAGAGAGTGCTACAAGCTTGTCGAAAATTTACAATGTGCCACGAACGACGATTAATGACCTAAAACGGTGAGGTGACAAGACAGAGGATCACATAAGTAAAATGGAATCTACGGATGGTGATGTTATTTGTAGAAAAACAATAAAGCTATCCAAGCATGATGAATTAGATCAGGTAGTTTTTTTATTGGTTTGCCCAACAGCAATATCAGGGTATTCCATTATCACGACCTATTATTCAGCGGAAAGCATTAGATTTTAATAAAAAAAATACAATCATGTGATCCCTCAATCAAAGCTAGTACTGGTTGGCTGGATAAATTCGAAAATTGTCATGGAATTAAGCAGTTGTCTGTTGAAGGTGAAACATTAAGCGCTAATAGTGCTGTTGTGTCAGAATGTGTTAATAAACTTCAGGCAGAAATTAAAAATCAGAACTTAACACTTAGTCAGGTATACAATTGTGATGAAACTGAATTAAATTGGAAGGCTCTTCCTCAAAAAACTTTGGGGCCTCATCCTCAGAGATGATAGCACCTGGCTACAAAGCTCAGAAAGAATAACTGTTATGGTTTGCGCCAATGCCAGTGGTGAACACAGACTTCGACTTTTGGTCATTGGAAAAGCAAAAAAACGTCGAGCTTTCAAGAATAAGGACCTGGGTTTGTTACCAATGAAATACCATGCCCAAAAAGTTCCAGGATGAGTCGGGATATTTTCATTGACCGGATTAAATCATGTTTTCTTCCTGAAGTCAGCAAATATCTTCACAAAAATAATTTACCTAAAGAAGCTATGCTTTTAATGGATAATGCGTCAACTCCGTCCCTAATTCTCAACTTCCGTCCCTAATTCAACCTATGGATCAGGGCGTGATAGAAAGTTTTAAGAGACGCTACAGAAAGATTTTTCTTATTTCTGAGACATATGCAGATTTGAAAAATTATTGGAAAAATGTTCACTATCAAAGATGTAATATACAATGCCGCTGAAGCTTGGAATAATATTCCAGAGATAACTCTTCAGAAGTGTTGGAATAAACTGTGGCCTAAAGAAAATGCACCCAAACAAACTTAATATCAAGACATCACAGTCTCTTCTATACAACGAAAAATTTTAATTCTTCCTGGATATGAAAAAAACTCTGGAAATGATGTTAGTAGCTGGCTGGAAGTTGACAAAGACGATTTGACTTATGAGATCTTGCCTGATGATGAACATATCACTCATGTGTTAAATTCTGATAAAACGAATGAAACTGAAGTTTGCGAAGATGTTTCTGAGATATGCCATCCACCATCAGTCACGTGGTGGCTCAAGATATGCTCATGAAAGTTATAGCAGAGACTATATGTACAGACCGTTCCTTCACTGTGTTAATCTTATTAACAAGCTAAAACCCAGTCAAATCTCTGAATGGGGAACGTGCCAATATTCTAATAATGGTGGAAATAGAAAATAGACAATAAAAAAATGATGACGTATTTCTTGTTTTTTCTTAAAGATTGTTTATTTTTTTTTAATTAAATAAAACATTATTAGAGTGGGGTCGTGGTGGGAGGCATGACGTACTTACGATAAGTTCTACCTTTGTCTATTAGATGGCGCAGCAGTCTCTTACCTGGTTGTTCTTCCAAGCATTTTCGGGTGCACAAACGGTAGTGACCAGTAGCATTGGTAATCACCAGATAAATTCTGATTTGTTAAATCAACATTAAAATCACTTTTAGCCAATGATATTTCAGAGATTATTACTCCTGGTTAGATTATATGTGCACGAAATACCCTACTATGTATTGCCATTATTTTGTTATGGATGGGAAGTCGATTTTATGGTTATGTTATCAGAGAGATTGTATTTTGTAATTTTATTGTGTTGTCTGTGAAGAACTATAATAGTTAGTTATTTTTGTAATTGATCTATTGATCATTCATATTTAAATATATAATAAAGACACTGTCTTGTTATTTTTAAGTGAACATATCCTTTTCTGTGGTAGAAATAAGGAGAGGTTAGTAGCTATTTATTATACAAAATATATTTATATAAATGAAACAAATAACAAAATTGCTTTTTGGTGCTGCTCAGTTTAGATTTTTGCCAGTAAGACTGTACTTCTGTTACAGCTGGTTCTTCGGACCTTCTATGAAGTCAGTATAAAAAAGCAACAGCATGCGTACAACCTCCTAAAATTATTATAATTTAAGTATCCAAAATATGATACATTTATGATATTGTACTACCTTCACTTGCAACGCAGTCATGACATTTACAAGTTTCAATTTCACTGTTGCTTTCATTAATCACAATAACACAGTTGTACGCTTTGTTGCTTATCTTATGTTCAGGCGTAACCTTAAATTTTAGAACACATTTCTCTTTGTCACGTTTTAATTGAACATACCCTATGGCTCTGTCACCGTACGTTTCTCTGGTAGACCTAAAAAATGTTTCTTTCATTGCTTGTTGATTATTTACGTGTAAAACTATCTTACCTAACTACTTTGCTCCTTTCATTTCCGGTGAGAAATAATCCAAATTTGACACATAAAATTCATGAATCATATCCATAGACACTATGGGTAAATTGGTAGAATTCGCCTTTTCAAATCCAGACTCCATTATTATAAATAAAATCAAAATAATCTCTAACTAATAACAGCCTGTTTGACCTAACCTGTACGTTTGCACGCTACAGGCGCTAATAAGCAAATTGACGCGTCATTTCGCCTGATCGGTAAAGTAGAACCTCTGCAAATAATGTTATGCACTTTGCAATGTTTGAAAAACGTACTGACGTCACTACAAATGTTTAATTGTTGATTAATAAATTATTTAAAGCAAATTTTGAAAAAGTGAGATTGGTGTCTGTTTATATAAGTTAATTATTATCTAAAGAAATCGAAAAATGGAACAAAAAAAATTAAATGCACGCTCC
>JANEYF010005433.1:10000-67497 GCA_029963845.1 Rhamnusium bicolor | reverse complement strand
ATTGTGGAAATATTCCGGCCCTGTGCCATGTTTCAATCAGACATTCTAACAATTCAAAAAAAAAATATAATAATAAATAATGAGCCATAAATTAAAATATATAATTACTGTAATTATTTGTATTTTAAACTGCTGTTTATTTTTAGTGGAAAATCAAGTTTCCTTTTTCTATTTCGATTTTTGTTGTCATCATTAAAACATCTACTCACGAATCATGTATAATATCAATAGTAGTATATATTTAATATGATTCTATTAACTATCAGCTGATCGAAGGAGAAAATTTATGAAAATTTTTGTCATTGATATGTATTACTGCCGCAATATACTAGACCGCTACTAGTTATACATGACTGGTATCTTATGTAGGCAATCAAGCTCTGGGGGCCTGCGCAGTGAACATGATTAATTAAGGTTTTTATTTTCCCATCTATCTACTGAAAGTATTGGCGTCGTGAGAAAAACTAAATTTTAAATTATGATGAAAATGGACGTTTTGAGACCCGAAAATAGAAAATTTATTTGTACTGAAACTTTATACTAATCGGGTAGTCCAGGGAAGAACCCTCTTAAATACCAGTGGAATTGGCGTAACAAGGGGGCCCAACAAATTTTCGTCAAATCAAAAAATGTTTCAAATAAAAAATGTTCAAAATGAGGAAATGTGCCGAAAAGAACTCTTGATAATTTCTCGTCAGATTAACCGTTATTGAGAAAAAAGTTCAAATATTAAATTCACTCAATTATAACAAAGTAATCTGTCTCGACAGTATTTTCTCATCATATCCCATCTGAAATGAGTAAGAAATAAACAATTATTTTATTTGTTTTACATCGTTCGTCTCGTTTATATCGTTTTTCTCTTTTTGTCTTGTTTTTATCTTATAAAACCGTTCATCTTATAATAATAATAAAACTTGTCTCAATTGTTTCATTTGCCTCATTTCTCATTTGCCTCATTTGTCTCATTTGTTTCATTTATCCCATTTGCTTCATTTGTCTTATTTTTCTCACTTGTCTCACTTATCTCATTGGTTCCATTTGCATCATTTATCTCACTTCGTTTTTTTCATTTATCTTATTTCATTTATCTCATTTCATTTATCTCATTTCATTCATCTCATTTCATTTATCTAATTTCATTTATCTCATGTATCATACTTGTCTCATTTGACTTTTTTGTCTTTTTTATCTAATTTATCTTAAGGTGAACTACCGTAATAATTGGGGTGGGAACTATTCAAATTGACACTCAGTATAGAGAACAAGGGATTTCAGTTTACAACGTTGTACTTTAAATAATTTGTTCAAATTGCTTGTATCAAAAGATACGATTCGCTTGGATAGGACGCCAACTTACCCTAAAATGATATATGCAACTGAAAAGACTCACTAAAAGATAAAGCGGTAGTGATATAACAATTGAAGTACTACTTTGTAATTCCGCAACGCACGGGACGAAGATTAAATTCACCTCCTTGTCAATTCCCTCTTAGTTTTCATGTCATCGTGTCTGTAATGTCGCTCCTTGTTCACTTCAAATGTGACGCTTTAAAGAATAAAACTATACCAAAGGTAGCTTTGAAAGCTACTACGTGACATTCGTTTGTTGAATATATCCAGCTATTCAACTGTTTCTTTAATAGGGTATATTCGGATCGGCTTAAATTCGAATCAGTTTGTTCCGACTTCAATAATCATTGGAAGTAAACGATATTTGATTTACTAGGTGCTTTGTACTATGTTTTGTGAAGTAATTTTATTTCATACTTTCCTATACTTTGTAATAATATATTTTACATACAACATGCTACTAGAATAATAATGTAGATTGTTCATATTTCTATACGTATTTTGCTTATATATATATATATATATATATATATATATATATATATATATATATATATATATATATATATATATATATATATATATATATATATATATATATATATATATATATATATATATATATATATATATATATATATATATATATATATATATATATATATATATATATATATATATATATATATGGCTAAATTAAATTAAAAATCTCTGTTTCTTATCAAGCTTTCGGAATTTCTTTATTCCATTCTCAAGATATCTAAAAGGCTTCGCTAACCAAGTTGGCATCTTCTGGAGATGATTAAAACTAACACTATATAATATTTATACCTAAACCATTGTCACGGTTCAGTGAACCATAACTAAATAACCAATAGAGCAGAGTATATGGAATTGGCCCTCTGTTACTATTTACACTATTTTTACACTTCGTAATTTCCAAGCATTCAAATGCACCAAGCTCTCCAATATTTGTTACATTTCTAATTAAACTTAAATTGCTACTTTCTCAAATGCATGTTAGGTAAAATTGTTTGTCATAATATTTAAAATTATTTCTAACTAGAATTTGTTACACTTTAAATTCAGGCGTTATGTATTTTTTTTTTCGTTATTGCGTATTGGATAACATACATTTCATAGATGTTTGACTGGTTGTCTATAGGTCGTTCCGGACCATGATTCATAAACAAAAGTTTATTTAATAAAATTTGGTGGGAACGTCAATGACGTCATAAAGGTCTTTTTCTTGTTGAGTGTTTATTGTGTTATTTAAGTTTTTAATATTTTTTTTCAAAACAATTCTTATAAACAAGGTTAAAAACTTAAAATAACAAAATGAAAATAAAAATTAAAAAGAAAATGCCCTTTGTGACGTCATTGACATTTTCCCCCATCATAATTTTATTAAATGCGACAACTATATTGTTTAAGAACCGTGGTTCCGGACCACGTATCGGTAAAATTTAGATTGATAGTGGGAGACGTGGTGAGGCTTGCATTATTAGTTTGGTTAGATTCCAAAAAGTGAATGTGGTAGAAAGTTTTTTGTGCGATTTTTCCATTATAATTGCCGTGTGTGTATTGCTATTTTGATTTTTGGGAATTTACGGAAGTTTCTTGTTGGTCAAGCACGCATCTTATCGAATTTTCTGGATTTATAGATACACATTTATTTGGTAATAGAGTGAAACCAAGCGGATTGAACCGTAGTATTTTAAGTCTTCGTTTTAATTACGAATTTCAAGTTTTCGTTTTTTTAAGTAATTTGTTGTTTACGAAGTTATACGCTTTTACGTCTTATTATTATGAAGTTACGATTTCTTATGACATGGTTACATTTGCTTTGGGAAACTCTACTGCCTCAACGTTTAATTCACGATTTTGGTCTTGGAAAAATCTACTTCTCCATATCTACTAACAACTTCGACTAGGATTTGGTACGTTGATACCTTTCGTGCTTGAATAAAGCTTAATTTGGGAGTTCATTTTCGTACACCCATCGTGGTCACAGAACTGAAGAATTGATGACAACTACGCTTGATATGGATTAGAATTTGGTACGTAAGTATGAAGTAGACGATTAAGCAGGACATACTGCTATACTACTTATTTTTGGTGTTTGAGATTTGTTAGAGTATTGCTTTACTGCGTGAAGACCCTACAGGGTGGTGTGTTAAAAGCGAGCAAATGTACTACGTATAATTAAATCATTTGCGGCTATTTAAATTAATATTATTTTTCTGTTTGGTACGTATTAGTAGTTTAACGTTAAAAGCCTTTTGAATTATTATTATGTTAATAGCTTATTCAAATTATTGTTATTTTGTCCTTTATGTCAAAAGCTATTCAAATTATTACTTATGGTTATTAAATGCATGTTAAAAATTAGTAGTTCTAGTATTAAAACTATTCAAGTTATTATTTTGTGTTATTATGAGAATCGGTATAATCTCTTTTTTTATAAACTAAGCAAAAAAGTTTAGGACATTAGTTTTCTAAGATATTTTTTGGGTGAACTGGTAGATATTAAATATCATTTTGTATTGTTTTGTTATTGCATTTAAATTTTAGTATATAATATACACTCAACTGTTGAAGTTAAGGTTTATACGAAGGATATATAGTGTGAAATCAATATCTAACCGTCCTTCTTAGATACTAGATGCCTAAACAGCATACTAGTTATATATTAGTAGAGGGATGAGGTATGCGATAGCTCGTCTAACAGTCGGTAGGCTGTCAACAGACAATTCCAGGAAGGCCGCTAGCCTGATGCAGGCGGAGAGGCAAGCCCGGGTGGAGGGTCGAAGAGACCTACCTAGGAGGTTTGCCACTCTGCTAGCGATGCAGGCGGGCAGGCCCAGGCAGTGGGTTAATTGGCAGTCGAAGACCGTGGTTCGAAGTCCACGCTAAACTCTAAGTCCCTAGATAAAAAGGGCCCATTGTGGACTACTTGCCTAGTAAAATAGTAGGTTATATATTTTTTATAATTTTCTGTAAACCCTTCGTGATATCACGCACGGCCTTATTTTCTTTGGCCAGTGTACATGAAGTACTAAAACTACTGATATAATCAGAACAGGTATATTATATAAAGTATTTCTACAGTTAAACCAAAATTGTTTCTCATTTTCTCTTTATCTAGTTAATAAACCAACTTCTTTAATTTTAAATAACATATTTTATTTCATGTAATAGGTACATTTTGAACATAACTATTCTCAATGGTAAGTTTTGATATTTTTATATATTTTGAGACCATTTGCAATGTAGTGTTTGGGCATCCTTAATAATCTGGGAATCTTCTAGCTAGGTTGCAGATTTTTGTTGCTAGTGGCGCCCTTATTGTTTATTACTGTTTATATATTTTGTTTATTGGTAGAATTAAGTTTTGACCTACCCCTCTCGCCGATTGAGCTGAGTTAGCTTTTCGGCACACTTATTACAAGCCTACTGTGGTCTAAACACTAATGAGCTTATGCAAGTATAGTATTAGAGTTTTGTGAAAGAGGCCCGTAATAAACTAGAAAGTATTTTATAATTATAGTATAGAAAAAAGTTATTATTCTGTGACAAAATCTACATACACCGAAGACGGATTAGCTATGTTTTTTAGAGGACTTTTAAATTAAAGCACTTCCGAAGCAATATCCAATATAATATGCAAACGAAGCAATTTACACGTATCCTCAATAGCGCAGCCTAGTTTAAAAAGGGCTTTTAAAAATTTATAAAACGGCACGGCTTATAGCAGCTAATTCCGAGAAAATGAACGACAGAATACCTACATGAAGCGGATTAAGGCATCACCCTAGAGAATTAACGAATGCCTCAATGTTTCTAGATAATTTCAGCTAAACAAAGGAAACAAAACATAGTGTGACCTTTCTCCACCTAACAACTCAACGTCAAGTTTTGGGATAACATATTTCTCGTGCTATTATTTTCTCAAACAATACTGCCGACATAATAAGGTTAATTCTATGTGAACACCCTTTTATCTTCTGATATATAGTTGTCCTAATGTATAGTAATGTATAGTGGGGACTGAAACAACAGAAAATTTATAAATTTTAATTACAGTGTCTAAAAATTGACGAACAAAAACGACACATGTCTCTAGAGGATTTATGTTTATTTTATTAAATTTATTACTTTACGAGGAGAATGAAAATAGGATCATATAATATTGTGTAAAGAGGCAAAGACTAATTTTATTTTCTTCCAAATAATAATACACAGGGTCCTGCGAAATGTGGTAGATATCCAATATTTAAGAAATAAATCAAATTTAACCCTTCATATAGCGAATAATTATGAAAGAACACTATTTAAAAATTAGCTATAATTATTTCCTAAAGACAACTTTTAGATTCTGTTGTGTTTAATAATATGTCAACAACTTTTTTTTAAATTGTATCAAAGTATGGTAAAGATACATATTTATTAGTGCCGTGGTTTTTAACGAATGGATAAATACAGTAACAAGCTTCCTGATTTCCTATTATTACTTCCTCACCCCTCAAAGTGAGGAAGTTATGTACTCGTGAAAAATTTTTGAAAATTTTTATTGCATTTCTGGACGAATTTCGACGAATTATGACAGAAAAATTTTTCTGTCTGTGTGTCTGGGTTCGCGATAGCAGCTACAGTTTTTGAGATAAAGCTTTCAACTTTGGTACACACATTCTAGAGGTCAAGGAAGAGATTGAATTCCTTAATGGGCAAAAACGGTCTAAGAAAAATATTAATGATATTCCACTGTGACTTTTTTGAAACATCAAAATGTGACTTTTTTGAAACGTCAAAAAATGTGGCTTTTTTAAAACGTCAAAGTGACTTTTTTAAAACGTTAAAATGTGACGTTTGAATCCTAAAAAAAAATTGACTTTTTTGAAACGTCAAAAATTACTTTATTATAAACTTCACCACACGTCGAGTTTTACTACGGTGAAGAAGTTCTGATCCCCAAGAGTGTTAAGAAATTTCGAGAAGAGTTACGGATTTCTCAATTAAATCGATGACGTCACGTGACTGTGTCACCAATAAATAGTATAAGTCGTACAGGTCTTAAAATCGATCCTTGAAGCATTCGACATAGTATCATAGTTCTATCAGACTTGAAACCACGCTATTCCACAAACTAACTTTTGGCAGTTAAGTAACCACAATGGGTAGCGCATAGCATATTTGTTAAAGATAAATAAATATGATTTACCTTTCACAAAATGTTGCTTTAAAAGTTTTATTGAGAATACTATGAACTTTCTTTTTTTTTTTAATTTCTCCAGGATAATTTTTTTCAGTCGCGAGAGAACTTTTCTGTTTTTCTTTGTTAACATTAAACAAGTATTACAACCTTTAAGTCTAACCTCCGTATCCACCTCTGATATGTGCATAAGTTAAGCTGTGCGCTACGCGCACCCTCGGCGCGTTCCTCTGTCGAGGAAAAAATTTGTATATTATTGGCCGTCACGCCGTTACGTTGTGTCGTATCCAATTCGGCCATATGACTTTTTTTTGCGTCTTTCGCGACGTGGAACGACGCGCCCTCCGCGATTTTGCCGAAAAGATGCGTTCCGAAATTAGCCCCCCTCCACGACCCCCCTCCAATTTTTTCGCGTAAGTCCACCCTCGAGTAATGCCCGCCCACGGGAGCGCGTTCCTTAATCCGCCGACTAAGTATTTTTTCGGGCGATCGAAAATTTTCGGCGCGTCGACGGCCGTCACGCCGTTACGATGCGTGTCGGTCATAAGACTTTTTTGCGTTGTTCACGATGAAGAACGATATCCCCCGCGATTTTGCCGAAGAGGCGCGTTCCGAAATTAGCCCCCCTTCTCAGACCCCCCCCCCAATTTTTCTACCGAAACGTCTCCTCGAATAATATCCGCCCACGGAAGCGCGGTACTTAATCTACCGACGAAGTATTTCTTTCGGTCGATCGAAAATTATTGGCGCGCCGACGGCCGTCACGCCGTTACGATGCGTCGAATCGAATGCGGTCATAAGACTCTTTTGCGTCATTCGCGACGCAGAACGACACGCACCCCGCGATTTTGCCGAAAAAGGCGCGTTCCGAAATTGGCTCCCCCTCCCCGACCCCCACTCTCCCTCCAATTTTGTCACGTAAACCTCTCCTCGAATACTACCTACCCACGGGAGCGCGGTCCTTAATCTGCCGACGAAGTATTTTTTCGGACGATCGAAAATGTTCGGCGCGTCGAAGGCCGCCACGCCGTTACGATTCGTCGGATCGAATTCGGTTATATGACTTTTTTGCGTCATTCGCGACGAAGAACGACGCGCCCCCGCCTTTTTGCCGAAAAGGCGCGTTCCGAAATTAGCCCCCCTCTCCGACATCACACTCCCCCACCAATTTTTTTACGGAAATACCTCCTCGAATAACATCCGCCCACGGAAGCGCGGTCCTTAATTTGCCGACGAAGTATTTTTTTCGGACGATCAAAAATTTTCGGCGCGTCAGAGGCCGCCACGCCGTTACGATGCGTCAAATCGATTTCGGTCATTAGACTTTTCTGCGCCGTTTGCGACGTAGAACGACACGCCATACGTGAATTTGCCGAAGGGGTGAGTTCCGAAATTAGCCCCCCTTTCCCCCTACCCCACCCCCTCCAAATTTTTCTCGAAAACCTCTCGTCGAAAAATACCCGCTCACGGGAGCGCGGTCCTTAATCTGCCGACGAAGTATTTTTTTTTGGACGATCGAAACTTTTCGGCGCGTCAATGGCCGCCACGCCGTTACGACGCGTCGGATCGATTTTGATCATAAGACTTTTTTGCGTCGATCGCGACGTAGAACAACACGCCGCCCGCTAATTTTCCGAATAGGTGGTTTCAAGAATTAGGCCCCCCTCCCCCGAACCCTCAACCCCCCTTGTTTTTTTTTTTTCGAAAACCTTTCATCGAATAATACCCGCCCATGGAAGCGCTCTCCTTAATATGCCGACGAAGTATTTGTTTCGGACGATAGAAAATTTTCAGCGCGACGAAGGCTGCCACGCCGTTACGACGCGTCGGATCGAATTTGGTCTTACGACTTTTTTGCGTCTTTCGCGACTTGGATTGACACGCTGTACACGATTTTGCCGAAAAGGCGCGTACCGAAATTAGCTCCCTACCCCCCTTCATTTTTTTTCACGAAAACTCCCCATAGAGTAATGCCTGCCCACGGAAGCGCGTTCCTTAGTCTGCATATTTACTATTTTTTTTCGGACGATCGAAAATTTTCGGCGCGCCGACGGCCGCCGCGCCGTTACGACGCGTTGGATCGAATTCGGTCATAAGACTTTTTTTGCGTCTTTCGCGACGTGGAACGACACGCCGTACATGACTTTGCCGAAAAGGCGCGTTCCGAAATTAGCCCCCCTACCCGACCCCCCACCCCCCTCCAATTTTTTCACGAAAAGTGCCCATAGAGTATAGCCCGCCTACGGAAGCGCGTTCCTTAATCTGCATATTTACTATTTTTTCGGACGTTCGAAAATTTTCGGCGCGCCGACGGCCGCCGCGCCGTTACGACGCGTCGGATCGAATTCGGTCATAAGACTTTTTTACGTCGTTCCCGACGTAGAAATACACGCCGTGCGCGAATTTGCAGAAAAGGCGTTTTCCAAGATTAGCCCCCCTCCCCGACCCCCAAATCCTTCTCGTTTTTTTTCCCGAAAACCTCCCGCCTAAGGACGGCCCCCCACGAAGGCGCGTTCCTTAATTTGCATATTTACCATATTTCGCGACCCTTTGAAAAAAAAACGCGAAAAAAGCGATCGATTTGGTACCTGTACAGGCCAAACGGAGCGTCGTACGAGTTTCGCACCCGATACTTTTTTGTAGGCCTGGTCATTGTCCTTTCTATTTGGGGGGTCGCGACCCCCCCTTCTCTGAATTCGGGGGATGTAGCACCCCCTCCACGCACCCCAACGGTGGGGGTGGGGCGAGATAGAAGTTTTTTCATCTCGTGTCGCCCCCATGGCCACCCCCCGGGGTCAAAACGGGGCTCGGAGGCTCGGTGTAGGCTACTCTTGTTGCTCATTGGGCGGCAAAGGGGGGGGGAAAATTTTCCGGGTCCTATATCTCGGCGACGGGAAGAGCTATCGAAGCGATCTCGACGGCGTTGTACTCGTCTAGTCGTCCCATACCTGCATTGGGGGCACCATTTTTTGGAAAAATCGATTATTTCAAAATTCACCCCCACCCCCGCGAAAACGCGCGGACAAACCATCTATGTTTATAAGGGCAAAATGTGCACAAAGTACTCCTTTTACGTAAAAAATTCGTCGCGCCTCCCAGAGCACTTTAGACCCAACTCGTGTTCCTAATTAGCGGTATGTAACAATTCTAAAGCATATTAATTGAATTTTGTAAATCACCTATTTGCAATTGGTATTTCGAACAACTAAAACATGTTGATATTTTTTAAAAAAGACGTTAGCTAAAATAAAGGAAATACCTATTCTCTTAATCATATTCGTATTTACTGTAAATACAATAAGTTAATCAGAAACATTTTTTAAAAACTGTTTCTTCGAGCCTTATCAAGTATCTAATCCAATAACTAGATAGAAATATATTTCTATCTATTGGATAAGTTTTTACACGTACATTTCATTTGTGTCCTAACTTGTGGGAACCATATTGCGAACTACCATTAGTTAATTAATACACCATGATTATTTCACATTAGACTTGATTATCAATTAGCGCAGCACTTGATGATTATCACACAAAAAGAGTTTCTGTAATTATTAAATTGAATTCTGGTAGTTTACAAAACCGACCGTTAAAATAGAGAGTTTGTAATAGCACATTGTTTTGGCATCATTTCGAATTCTATTGAGAATAGAAGAGAGAATGATTTCAAATTACATTCGACGAAATTAATGAGGAATATTTGCTTACTGTATTTATGAGATTAAAATATATTAATAATCAGTAGAGTTAGCAAATTGGTCAGCAAGTTACGGGCCAGGTAGAAAAATATCCAAATACGTAAGCCAGAATTGTTTACTATTTTAGCAAGGACTATTTGTTGTGCCTCGTGGTGTATGCAATGGAATTTATTCCTCTCAGTTGTTGATAATTTTATTTGTTGTATTTTATTCTTGTTATTAATTTAATAATAAAGTATATCAGTCTTGCCCAAAGGTAAAAAACGATGATACGCTGACAAAGTGAATAAGTTTATCAGTAAATTCCCAGATTTATTCTACAATGGTGCTATAATAATTTGTAAGGTGTGCAAAATAGACCTGATGTGATGGGACAAACGTGCATCTCACTGCTACTGTTATCTGTTGGGCTCCGCTAAACACGCGGATATTAATGTGGAACACCCAGCGACCAGAGGCATAAGGTCATCCATCTATTTTATATGGATGAGCTTAAACTTTATGCCTCCGGAGAGCGCGAACTACAAAACGCACTTAGAGTGATCGAAGAATACACGCGGGCCATTGGTATGGAATTCGGGTTGGACCAATGTGTAGCCATCCAACTCAAGAGAGGACGATGCGGGGAATTCTCTGAAGATGCGCAGCTCGCAGACGAAAGCATTCTAAGACATCTGGATGCCGGAGAGACATATACGTATCTGGATGTGCATCAAAGGTACAACCAGGATGTAACACAAATAAAGGATTCTCTCCGCGGCAAGTACAGACACCGCCTACGAAAGATTTGGTCTTCCGAACTTTCGGGGAAGAACAAGGTGTCTGAAATTAACATGCTTGCCATTACGGTTCTACTCTACTCCTTCGGAGTAGTAAAGTGGACGGTAGATGAGCTGAGCCAATTAAACAGAGATACTCTCAAGATGATGAATATTCACAGAAATATTCATCCTAGATCGTCTGTTCCGCTTGTGTACCTTCTACGTCAACGGGGGGCCGAGAACTTGCGCCTGGAGTGTACGCATGGCAGAGTTGTACAGGGTATGGATGTAACACCCACAGGAGCTGAGATTCCCTCTTGCGGTTTGTAAATCACTACGAAACTGTAAGGAGTGGGGGAAGGATTGTTCAAGGAAGAAAAGAGATTAGCAGATGAACTCGGTCCACACATTTGACACCAAGTGAGGTGGCCAGCGAGGTGCTCATTAGAGTCAGTCACTGAACCACAGCCAAATCGCTTGAAAGCTCGAATTAGAGCTGCGTAACAGGAAAATTTGTTTCGGCAGCACGTCGATAAACCACAGCATGGTGTCCTCTATAAGAACATAGAAACACTGGGTTTATCGACCAGGCTGACATTCGCCTTCTAAGGTTAGCCGGGCTTAAGTCGATCCTAATAATTGATGTACACGGAGGGATAAAACCTACGCTGCTCTTGGAACTGAAGGTCATACCTGCCTGCCAAAAACCAGCTGAATGGCTGGCAGGCTAAATGCAGAATGCGGTCATCCTGGGTTCTCTCCGTCTGCTTAGGGCACACGATTCTGCTATCTACAGTCACTAACCTTGCGGGATGTGTGAAGTGGTTGTAGTTAATGCGCTGGCACGACTCCTGTGAGGCGTCGGAGGCCACAGGAGGACTGTCCAGCACCGGATATTCCGAAAATAATAATGAGTCTGCGACTAACATGTTTGCCATTCCGGTCTTGCTCTACTCCTTTGGAGTAGTGAAGTGAACAGTAGACGAGTCGGAGACCGAGGAATTCATTATGGCCTGCCAAGATGGTGTTATCAACATCATTGTCTACCGTAGCCGCGTGTGACGTGTAGAGGTTCCTGACATCAGGTGCAGGATCTGCTGTCTGGTGCCGGAATCGCTCATGCACATACTATCTGCATGCCCCGTATACGCGATTTCGGCCTACATCCACTGACATAACGCGGTGTTACGAGTGCTATACTACCATCTAAGGTACTCGTACGGGGTAGACCAGACATCAGTGCTGCCTTACGTCCCCGGAGATATTGAGTCCGTTGTCGAAAACGAGAAATGTCGGATTCACTGGAACTACTCATTCCCGACGGTCAAGCTAATCCAAGCCAACAAGCCTAACATAGTCCTCCTCGACTATCAAACCAAGATGATATTTGTCATCAAGTTCACGGTCATTCTGGGATCTCTCCATCTGCTTAGGTCACAGGATTCTGGTATCTACAGTCACTAACCCTATGGGATGTGGGGAGTGGCCGTAGTTAACTCATCGGCGCCACTACCGTGAGTCGTCGGAAGCCACGGGATGACTGACCGGCATCGGATATTCCGAAAAAAAAAATATTAACATTCGGCTTTATTCAAAAAAAGTACAATACAAGAAATCATATATTCATTTTTAGCAAATTACAAGGTGATGTTTAGCCACATAGCCATTATTACACTTAACCTTGTAAACCACCTAGAGCAGAATACAAAAAGGAATAAGTGATATACATAAAAGAAAGGATATAACAACAACAATAATAATAACAACAATAATAGTAATAATAATACATTTGAAATTACACACAGATTCATGTAAAGACTAATTAATGTACAAAATGATACTAAATAACCACCAATTATGGTGCTGAAAATAATGATATAAAGTATGTAAGCAGTAAATACCCAAAAATTACTTAAGCATTACTGAATCCAGGTTTTAATATTTTTATGAAAAATATTTACTGATGATAAGTTTTTATATATGGGATCCATAAAATTATATAAATTTACAGACATATAAACCTGCGTTTATTGTTGGTAGTATCAATAGGAACGTCAGAACAGTCGATGTTAACTAACAAGCCATTAGAGACGCCGCCGCCGTTAAAAATGTCGGTGTCATTAACACCGTCGCTAGGATTTACATCATTCGTGTGCAGCACTAATTCAACATTGTCATTTTCTTTACTTGGCTGAATGCAAAAACCACTAAAATTAGGTGACGCTTTTAAAAAACATCCCTCAGTTCAATTTCTTTTTGGGTTTCTCTAGCTGGTAAAAAATCTGGTAGCGGGCACAACGACAATGGTTCAAGAATACCTATCTGGATATCATCTTCGCTTTAAATTAGCAATTGCTGTTCTTTTGAGCTTGGATGCAAACCAGTTTTCTGCTGCGCCATTAATACTAATTTTTTTGACCTCGGAGACATACCTATTTATCCAAATATACAGTCTATTGCAATATTTTTTTCACAAGATGGTCAGATTTTGGTTATAATTTAAACTAAAACTAAAATTTCTATTGTGCTTAGGTGTTGAGAAATCTTCAGGAAATTTAATTTTATCTGTGTCTACACATTTTCTTTACCTTTTGTACCTTGTGAGCGAAAAATCATTTTAGTAAAATTGTTAAATAAATATCATCTTTACGAATATTTAATTTATTACAATTAAAAAAATTTTCTGTATCTATTTCCCTTTTGAGCGAATAAAATATAAAAAAATTTATACCCATGACTTATTTGGTAACTGTTGTACTAAAATTAATTTTATGTAACATGGTACAAAAGGTAAATATAATGATATAAATACATAAATACATAAAAGCTTCCTGCGAATTTCTCAACAATACAATAATCGAAGATTACAGACACATTAAAATTTAGGAAACATAATATATAATATATGTATATTAAAATGTTGAAGCAAAATGTTTTTATTTAATTTGCTACAAACTTACATAGTTTTTATAAATTTTTGGAGGGCAGTATACCCTTGTAGTTAGGATCATTCTTAGTATCTTTCTTACATGTATATGGCTGAAATAAAGTCCTCCATTCTTTCGGAGCCTTCTCCATTAAAACATCTCTCATTTGAAATGTGCACATATATTTAGACAAATAAAATTTTACTTAAATTTGAAATAATTATAGATTTTAAAAAAAGCAGTTTACTTGAAGGGTACATTATTTCAAAACATAAATTTTCTTATTTGATAATAGTCCTTTTTATGAATACAATATTATGTCAAGGGCCACCATTTGCATTCTCTCACTCACAATACAGCCATACAATTTTCCTGGAATACCATAGTCGGGTAATTTCTATCTGTATTTCAAAATACTTAAACTGCTAATTAGTTATGTGTACGTTCGTGTGTGTGTGTGTGTATATTTTGAGTCATTGTCTGCTATCGCTTAGACCATTCGCAATTTTATATATTTCAACAAAACCAGGAAAACAGAATCACATTATACTTTAACAGGGCGCTCGATAATCTGTGAATATAACATGTAAAATGATATGTGATATTGAAGGAAACAATTCTTGAACGAGGGTTGATTACTCCACATTCACTAATTTCTCCATTTGCATCGTCATAAATACTGAATACTTCCATTGTCCGTTCTTGAGCACTCGGTATGTTGTTCCAATCATTATTTGAATTGCTTTTCCTGTGTAGGATAAATTAAATATTCGCAATAATCAGTGAACCTTTCAGAGTTCTTGCATGTTTTAAACAAACCCGTCAATGAAAAAAGTTAAATTGGCATGAAAACTGTTTCTGACAAAAAACAGATAAATCTTACCTTCAAAAAAAATGAACCCATCTGTTCGAGTTAACTCAAATTCGTTTGATTAAGTAAACAGCCCGCATTGAAATAAAATAGTATGAATTTCAGAGTAGATCGTTGAAAAGTTTAATATTTGTATTGATTTTAAATTGCCAGTTTTATTGACAAGCTTTTCAATATTTGCATGTTCTCCAGTAATCTTTTGATGCGGGTGAAATATTTAATAATTTATGAGACTGTTCAGACCTACAGATAAATATTAGATACTGTGATCTTTTTGTTTCTTAGAATGGCAAAATGTACAACATCAAAGATATCAACCTATAAAAAATGTATAATGTATACACCATACATTTTTAACAGGTTGGTAGGTAGGTATACATTTAAGCCGAGATTAGAATATAAAGTGCATTTTTGAAATTTGTATTTAAATCGATACCTGCGTATTTTGTTTCGTTTGCTTTCCATATTTCATTAGCTATAATGGGTAACCAAACAAAATAATTGTGTAAGACACATTATAATAAATAGTTTCCATTTGACAGAAAATTAAAGTGGCAACAATAAAAAAGAATCATTTTCAGTTCATAATTTTACAGGGCATTTAACTTAACGAATTACCTACATAAACGTTAAAAAGTATAGTAGGGTCAAATGGGGAAAGTGGGCTTTTGGGGTTAATACACCTTTGTGTTCTAATTTTTGAAGGAATTATAATTTTGTTGTTATTCGGGCAGTGGAACGTTAGACACATCCATATTTACATATGTAACCAGAATTATGTTAGCGATAATGGACTTTTCTCTAATAGCGAAACATCAAACTTTGAGGTTAATGTTGACATTAAATGGTAATTTGCATTCCTTCCCGAAAGTTGATGTGTGTAAACTGAAAACCAAAACATATTGCGTAATTTTGCTTCAAGTGTCTTTTGAGACATGTAAGAACTTCATCAGATATAATTTTATAGTTATTGACATTATTTGTAACGATATATGGGGTGGCGCATTCTTCCCAGGACATTTGAAAAAGGGGAATGTGCGCCACTTTTAAAGGGGCAAGTGCACCACCAACTAATAAACATAATGTCACTCTGTCTTTGCGAAATAGTGAGAAACTACATTAGGAAGACACAGCGTCGCGCCTACATCGACCAGCAGTTATAAGAACTCTTCCAAAATTGCAAAGTATTAAATATTATGTTGGAAAAATTATTGTGAAGGAAAATGATGCAAAGTTTCAAATCTCATTTTTGAGATGCAAAAATAAAACTATTGGCAAGTTTATTTGCCCTTAGGCTAATATCTTAATATTGGAAAAAAATTCCTCAGCCCAAATGTATCAAAAGAGATTTTATTACTTTTGAATTATTAGCTATTATAAGCAATGATTTATAGTTTTGTTTTTATGTATTTAGAATAAATATACTTTATTTAAATTGTTGTTCTATTATGTGTGTTGTTCAAAATTTAAATTATGTTCGTTTCAAGCTTTGAACATATTATGTTTTAAAAAATTCCATTCCCAAAAGAAACTATTTAGTTTGACTTCTGGTGCACATGCCCCAATAAATGCATAAAACAATTTAAGTAGAAAGTAATAGGACATGGTGCGCTTCCCCCGCTTGTGTGGGGAAGTGCACCACCTCGCAAGCAAAAAAAATAATAATTAGTGCTATTGATGATTTCTTTCACATAAGACGGTTCACAATAACACAGACTACTGGCATGTAGGTTTTAATTATAATGCAATTAATACAATTAAGTCTACATGTGGAAAAGGTTGAATTTAGTGTTTTTGGTGTGCACTTGCCCCACTTGACCCTACATTGCAATACAAGTTTAGAAAGGGCTTCATTGAAAAAGTGCCAAGTAGAGTATGTTATATGTTGTGAACTAATATTTATTATTAAAATCGACATCTACAATATTTTCAAAAATTTTAAATTAAAATAGTATCATTGCGTTTTGAATTAAGTCAAATTATCTATATCACATAGTGTGTCTACTGTCTAAATTGTTGTCATGTAACAAAACAAAGCAAGAACGACTCTTCGAGAAAATAATGGATTATTACAGAAAAGAAATTTGGGCAGCGGCAGATGATGATTTCAATACACATTTTGCAACTGTTGCTAAAAACATCCTGGATTTATTAATAACACCGGCAGGGATACAACTGATTTTTTAACACATTGTTGATAGTCGTCGTAATTTAATAGGTAAAATATGACACGACGGTTATGGACGTCACCAAGAGTATCCTTTATTGCGACACGGCGGCTGTTAGCGTCCACGTATTCATTGAATATCATCAAGAGAAATGCTTTGTGTCACAGCATACATCTCAACCTATTCGATTGTGTCATATTTGTACTGGTTTATTACATCCACATCTCATCCCCACCCAAAAGACTTGTGAACGCGTTACAAGCAACACAGCGGTTATAGACGTCTCAGTCGCATTGTGGCAGTGCTGGTGGTTGGATGTGTGTGGAGCGTACAATTCATATTTTTTTAGCTGTAACCTTGTAAGCTTTTATATTGTAAAATATTTTAGGTTATTTGAAAATTATATAAATATATAGTCAGTGGATTTCCAAGACTTATAATAGACTAATAAAATAATTATTTTTAGATGTATGATCCATATGAGCGAGAAAAAAGGAGATTAGAAAAACTTTTTGAAGAAGTTTTGTCTGATGAGGACACCGATGATCATTCCAATCATGATCCATTTAGTGACAATGGAGAGTGGTCCAGACCCCAATTTTGACCCTGATCAAGAAGGAAATGATTCAAATAGTTCCACAGGTTCTAATATACCGGGCCCGTCCAACCAAAATGATACCGAAGAATTATCAAGGGCATCATAAAGTTTTGCTGAAGACGCCGAAACTGATATGTCTTCTTCCAATCACTCAGATGACGAAACGTGGGAGTCAGACGTAAAAGATATACCTGTGTTTGACTTTAATGAAGATGAAGTTAGAATAAGAGTAAACATCAATCCAGAAATGACTGCTTTAGATGTATTTGACTTGATCTTCACCCCAGAAATTCTGAATCTTATTGTTCAATTCACAAATGAATATGGCAAAGGCCTTACCTACACGAACAAGCCATCAACACGATACAGCAGAAAACGAGTATTTCGAGAAACTAACGCCGAAGAAATAAGAAAATTTTTAGGCTTGTGCCTTCTACAGGCACAGATTTCAATGCCGCATAGGCGACGCCTATTTACAACAGATCCTTTGTACTTTCACCCAGTTTTTCTGCACATTATATCAGGTCGAAGGTTCGAGCAACTTTTATAATGTCTTTCATGTGCAGCCAAAGGTGTTAAGGGAATGGCTAAGGTAGATCCTTTATTGAACATGTTACTGAGCAGGTTCCGGTTTTGTTATTTCCCTGAAAAGCAACTATCGCTTGTTGAATCTTTGTTATTACATAGGGGAAGACTCCAGTTACGCACATATATGAAAGAAAAAAAGCCAGATATGGCAATAAATTCTATGAACTTACTGCCTCTGATGATTATGTGCTGAATATTGAAATATATTCTGCAAAAAAAGAAGAAATCAAAATTTCAAAAAATCGAAGATTTGGTTATCCGACTTATGACTCCATATTTAAATAATACATGTTGTATTTATGGATAACTATTATAATAGTGTATCGTTATCCAACAATCTTCTGCAACAAAAAACACATACTACTGGAACTCTTCGAAGTAAACGTAAACTAAATCCTAAAGATCTCATACAAAAAAAAATTAAAAGGGAGAATATACATGGCAAAGGCGCGGAAAGATATATTTGTCCAAATGGAAGGACAAATGCGATGTGTTATGTATCACTACAGTTAATCACCCCGAGTTGATTGAAGGGAGCAATCGGTACGGACAGAAGAAAACCAAGCCACGAGAAGTCGCTACATATAATACTTACATGTCTGGCATTGATCGATGTGATCAAATTGTATCGTACTATTCTTCGCCAAGGAAAACCATAAAGTGGAACAAGAAAGTAATCTTTCACCTTCTTGATATTGCAATGTGGAATTCATTTTATCTGTATAGAAAAAAATGTAAAAATATAAGATTTTCCAATTTCGCGACCAACTCATTAAACAACTGATTGGATTAGATGAATAACTATCAGTAAATGATCTAATAGGCAATCATAAAGTCCATTACAACCGTTTAGGCAAAATCAGCCTGCAAATAATCAGCCCGACCCCCCCCTTCCAAGTACAGTACATTTTCCTGAGAAAATTCCAGTACAAGTAGGTTCCAAACGAAAGAATCATTTTTTACGATGTAGAGTATGCACAAAGAAAGACAAACGCAAAGAAACAAGTTTTAGATGCAAAGGATGTATCACTAAACCACCTCTGTGTCCGGAATGCTTTGAGGAATGGCATAATAATATTGTATAGGTATATACTTTTAGGTAATTCATTCAATATTTTTTGTCATGACGTTCGTTTTGTAATGTGAGATAATAAATATTTTTAGGAACACGTTTTTTTAAGGACGGTTACTGCCGTCATGTGTCAAATTCGAGAAGTAATATATTCTTCCATATGGCATGCCGGCAATAGCCGTCTGACGTCAATACCCGCCTTGTCAGATCAAGACGGATTAAATGACGTCACGGTGATCCAGATTTAAGTTCTAAAAAAATACAATTCAAAACTTAGATAATACACATTTTCTTTAGCTGTTCTTACATGTTATTTTTTACTATATATCGTATTCATAATATTTTTACAGTATTATTTTTTATTATTATATGACAAATTAAACAATTAATCAGATTCTATTTCCTCATCAGATGACATTTCTGGAGACTCTAATAGTAAAATAACATCTTTATTAATAGAACCACTTTGCCTAGGTGATAAAACTCTTAAACTAGAAATTAATGAATCTGACGACACTAACATAATGTTAAGTAAATCCGCATTTAATATTTTTCGCGACATCTTACGTGTATTATGTTCTCTATAATATTTCACTTCTTTGTATCTAGATTCTTGAGCGTCTTCTCTAACTGGCCAATCGGAAGTAAAAATGGTCGATAATATCTTTTCCGTGTAAAAGTATTTTGTGTACAGTTGGAGGCATTGGGTATCATTTATACAATTTCACATACAGCTGGGCAGTTTCATATGCATACTGTCCGAATGAAGTAGCATTTATTTTATAATTACAATTTAACATCTTCAAAATCACACTAAATCTATAAATTAGAGTCTGGTCTATACCTGTAATACGTGATGATAATGCTGGGAAAGCAAAAAATTTGCGAGCAGTATTGCCATTGTTCGTATTACCAAAGCCAGGTTTCACGGAATCCACCAAAAGATCCATTTCGTTACGGAAAGATGTGATAATTTTTTGTTTTCTAGCGCTACATAACTTTTTATTTACATCGCCACGAGCTTGCCACATCTTAAAATCGAGCCTGTACGATATATGTAATAAACATTCAAACGCCCTAATATAAGCATGTAAAGAAGATATTCCGAAGTCAAGAGAAGAAGGGTTGGAAATGCGCGATATCACCTTATCTAGTTTATTAAATTCTGACGGACCAGCTTTACAAATATAACACTTTTGGGAAGAAGAATTTGAAGTCAAAGCGTTGCACACCTTGCCATCTACCATAGTTTTTAATAATTTGTGATGAACAAAAAATTCTTTTTTCGTTTATTTTCAGTTTAGTAGGAGCAAGATTGCCAATTTGATTCTCAATGTAAGAGAATTCAGATTTTATGACGTCAGTAGTTTCCTTTATAAATTGGATTCTTATGGGTCTACAGAACGGCGTTGAAGAAGTACGTGGGTTTTGCCACAACACTAATTTTGAACTTTTATCTTGATGGTAATACATTTGCAAGGGAACTATAGATGTCGTCAAAATACTTGAATCATCATGCTTTGTCTCATTCGGATTGTCTGATTTAAAATGTTGATTATAATTGCTCTGACTTCCGCTTCCATCTGCACCCCATTTATAAAACATATGTATATTGACAATGGGTTCATTTTTCTCAAAAGATGAGAGTGCCTCCTGTGCTTCAGCAATGCGAGAAACCGTGTGGTCTAATAAAGACTGTAGACTGGAACTTCTGCTGATGTTTCTGTCACGGTGATATTAGACTGCGGATAATATTTTTTTTTGCTTTTATTATTCTATAGTAAGGGGGATATAAATATTTTAAATTTTTGCTTTTTGCAGACTCCCTTAGACTTATGTATTGACTGCGAGTCAGTTTCAAACTTATAAATAAAGCTAGAGCCTCCTCGGGTGAGTACGATGAAGTTGTACCTTTTTTTCTTGAGCTTTGTTTTCTTGATGCGGTTGCACTTACTTTGGGGAATTTGTAACCTTATGTACGACAACGGCAGCGTGCCTACTTCCATAGGAATGTAGCTTCATCTGAGCAGCCAAAAGTAGTTCTTCTCTGCCTGTCGACTACAATTTGTTGCACTCCCTTCTTCGCTTTGTTTGCTGGCTTGCTTCAGCAAATAACTACTTTGCTACCCACGAGGCCGATCCTGACCCAGAAGGTGTACACTGAACGGTACCGGATGTAATAAACTCTTCATTAAGCCATTTTATATTTTTTTGCATAAATCTGGAAATAAATCCATGACTTGCTTTCCACTTCCTCCACAAAGCCATGCAAAAAGTGTGGGGCGTTGTGGAAGATTTAATTAGTATTTATCGAAAGCATAAGAACTGCCAAACACTACTATGTCAAAATAAATATGTGCTAAAGTGTGCCAAAAAAAGTACTCATCCAATAAACTTTGCACTTTATTTCTTTTTCTAGTAACTGAAAACGTTAAACTTAAAAAATTCTAATAATACTAAATCACATTATAGCATTATAGTACATACCTTGGAGAATGTGCACCATTTTGAAAATCACATATACACACTTGTGGCAGCTAACACAAGCACTCTTCGCAATAATGAAAATAAAGAGTAATTCACGTTGACACACGAGCGCGCCTGCGTTCCTTATAGTTCGAAATTGTTTACGACTAAGCGATGAGTGGAAAGCGTGGTAATTATAAAATTCCTACGTAACAATTATCTCTGAAGATTACCAAACCGTTTCAGAGATATCGAGCCTGGATCAAAAATATATTTTTGGAATCCTAAATGTTAGTTTTTGATCACCGTCCAGTTCAAACCGTTTTTTTTTAAATCACCTCAAATTTTTCGAAATCACCTTTCTATTGAATATTTAGATATTCCAATAAAGTAAAAAAATTAAAAATTACAGTGGTGTCAAAAAACAATTATGTGTCAGTTTACTGCTAACTTTCATATTTGTTGTGCCCAACAATGTGTTAAGTAATTAATAGAAATATTCCTGTTCCTTCTTTTTCCAGTTTACTACTCCTCAGGGAATAATTAATGTTCACATCTCCAAAAAAAAGAGCTATGTATGTGTTTCGAATAAATATCGGTATGTTGAAGTTTTTGCCGAACAATTATGTGAACTTCTCAAAGCTTGTTTTGGTAACAGCGTATCTTGATGTCCTTAATTTTAAATAAGCTAAAGTTATTCCACTTTTTAAAAAAGGACACCAACTGACATTAAGAACTACTATCGGCCTATTCCCATTTTCAATAAACTTCTAAAAATTTTATGAGAATATGAGTTAACGATGTACTTTGAATCCAAGTCTTTGTTAAATGAATGGGCGCGTTTGGCGAATGCAGCTGCTGAGACTAAGCGTTCAATCCGTTTAGTTATTATTACTGTTAACAGTTGTAATTTTGCCGAACGGTCTGGAAGGAAGAGGAAAACAACTTATATATCAAATTTTAAACAGAATTTCAAACTTACATTTAGAACTAAATAGTTAGAACATTTTGTTAAATTTGTTTATTATATAATCACCTAAAACCTAAATTGTATTATAGCCGGTGGTTCCATTCATGTTATTCATATTATTTTTGAGGCAAGCACTTCAACCAATGATCGAGGGCATAGAATTTCACAACCTGCACTGGCTAGAACCAGCGTAAAAATTTGTCGCTGACTACGTTGAGCAGCTGCTTCCAGTTAGCGTATATCGTATTAAATTAATTAATTTAATCTACGACTTACCACAAATGTTATTTTAATATAATATCGTCAATAAAAATGTATCTAGTCATCTATCTACTTAATGCTCAGAAGCAAACTATGATTAGAGGATAACGTAGATATAACGAAATTTCCAAAATTAATTACTTTGTTTGAAAGAGAATCAGTGGGATACAAAGCAAAAAAATCTGAATTAATAACGAGACAACAGATTAATATTTTTATACAAAATGCTCCGGATAACGATGTTTTACTTTTGAAGGTTAAAAATTTGTTCCTTTTAAATACATTTTGATAATAGTATAATTCTCATTGTAGGTGGTGTTAATAATAGCTGTTACAGGTGCATGTAAAAGGGAAGAGCTGATGGTGGATATTGAGAATAATAAAAAGTTTTTACTAATAACCATTTCCGATTCTAAAACGAACAAATCTAGGATATTTTCAGATAGAAAAGGAGATAACTAGAGTGGACCTCTTAATCAATTGCTCTTATTAAAATATCTTCTGTAACATGCTTCGAATAAAACTGACATTGCCGATTGACATGACGAATGTACCGTGATCAAAGGTGATTATGGAATGACAACTACCATATTAGCTTAAATCACACTTTTGTAATAATTGTATCAAGCTACACCCCATGCTTTTTAATAATCAAAAAATAATTGATAAAAATGTACATCTTAGCTTCGACAATTATTAGAACCCATGACCACCTTTGATCAAGATAATTTTTGATATCACGGTATAACGTTAACAACAGTGTTTGAGGTAATGCTATGATGCTTTGGCGGCTTTCCAATGTCATCATTTGATTTTGTATTTAAAATTATATACAACAACCAAATCTATAATCGTACGAAGACACACCCAGTGGTAATTTGGAAATTTTGAGTAGCATAAAATCTTAATGCTATGAAGATTCTTACTTGATCCGAGATTTTTGTATTTCTAAAGAATGTTTTAGATGACTCTAATAATACTATGCAAGACATTAATTAATTAATAGTTGAGCAATAATTCATATGGAAACGACATTTGTAAACTATTCTGCTTTACACTGCAAAATTATAGATACAAGAAATTATCAAGATTAGGCATATTGAATCAGAGTTATTTACCATAATTTAGAATTACAAATTCATAACTACATTTTTTTACAAATTAAAGTGCTAACCACTTCTGTCCACACTCAACAAATGCGAAATAACCCCAACTTTGAGTCACTTCTTCACAATCTGCTTTCTTCCATCAGAAATCTTATTCTTTCCAACCGTTCCTGCTCTTGAAATAGTAGAATATTAACTGGTAACATTTTAAACCTAAGATTGCAAATAAAAGTTTGATTAATCTATTAATTAAAACGTACATTTCTCTACTTCTATTAAAGACAATGTGAATTTGCAAACTTACGCGGTGTCACCGTTATTTGTTTTTATTGTTCTCACCGCAACAGCTCGGATTTCTATAAATAGCCAGTCGGATTCATTCCAAAATGCATATAGAACACCTATTTGGTAAATCGGTTAATTGGTTTTGGATTATTCGCGGTTTTATACAAAATCGAAAACAGATTAATCGGTTAACCGGTTAGTCGAAAAACCGGTTTTTGATTAACCGAATATTCAATTAACCGACTATTCGGATAACAAATTAATATGCGTTTCTTTTCTTTCAAATGATTTTTAAATCTGAAACTACAAGCGGGCAGGTGGCCACTGACGCCTATTTAGTTTAGAATTTACATAAAATCTGATATATTTTGTATATTATCATTTTTGTCGCAGTTTGCGAATATTAACTAAATACAATAATACAAAACGAAGAATTTCAGTCAACGGCAATTATGCAATATTTATGTAGAATTAGAGATCGAAAGATAGCGGAATACACTGATTCCGTTCTCAAAATTAGAGACAAATTTCTTTTATTTATTTTTTTTTTAGCAGTTTCAAACACGACAGTTTTCTGTTTACATGTTTTCATAGACTAATTCTTTTGGCGCAGAGGTTTACTTAATAACTTTTTTTAAATAGTGTATACGACAGTGGCCTAATACTCAAGGAAGATGAGAAGAAACATTATAGGATGAAACAGATAAATAACTATAGACAATATACTTTTACTCTTGTGATCGCTAGTTAAATATACATGTGTGTGTTGGTACTTTCAGCTCTCTTGTATATTGTGTAACGAAATTGCAAGCTATTTCATTCCAGTTTGTTATGTTCCACAATGAATTAAGTTTCTGCTAGTCTAGTCCAGATGGCGCTACTGATTTCTACTGGAACAGTTGGTTTTGCAGATTTTTGGCACTAAATATCTATCTATCTTTATTGCTCATACTCTACTCTCAAATGTCTGTCTCTTTCCAAACTATAATGGAGTTTAGGTAGCAGAATACTACGATGCTACTTTCTTCTTACTAGTGCAGCCAGAGACAGTGGTTTCCTGGGCCGCGTTCTGATGGAAACCATCTCTAGTTCTGCGGTCTGGTAAGATTTATATGTTTTCTGGTATTATCTTGTGATTTTATGCTCATCATTATTTAAAAAGTTGCTATATTGATTTAAAGTACCTTTGAGGTAATTTTCATAATAATATTGTATCGTAATTATCTTAATTTACTCCTTGGGCGAATTTGCTTTTCGGTGATCAGTTCACCTTGGTTGTTCTTTGAAACATTGATTAGTATCAATTTATCGTGCCTTGCAGGCAATTTATCTAATATCCCTTTGATATTGTAATAATTTCGTGTATTAATTTAAATTAACTTTCGGTTATTGTAAATTTTAGATTTACTCGGCAACGGATGTCGCCATTTTGTATCGTAGTTAGTTGTTTTCTGTCTTTGTCTCTTGATGTTTTAGGTCACTTAGCTACGCTGGTAGCGCTCTCTAAACAGTGGTGACTGGTGACATTTGGAGATTGGCACACCTGGTTGGACCAAACTTATTTGTTTATAACCTTTGTGAAAATTATCTAATTTGGTGCATTTATTTTGTGGTGGATTATTTTATACCAGTGCATATAATTATCAACCAGACCTCAGTAACGTAAGGTTTTTCTAAATTTAAAATATCGAATGCTTACTTGAACGTTTACTTAGTATTTATGCAGGAACGTTGCTCTAGTGGAACCTTGGCTAGTTCTCTGGCAAAGATATCTGCCTAGTTATCTGGCACTTGATTAACTTTTAATTATCTAAAGTAAACATATAGTCAAGTAGATATCTTTATTTAACTTTATCTGCAATTCATTAGAACCTCTCTCCGAGGAACTAATAAATGATTTAATTTAAACGTTACCTTTAAGTTGAAAACTATCATATTGTTTTATATTTAGCAAATATTTATTTACGTTATCTTTCTAGTTGTCTGTCTGTATACAGACATTCTAAATTCTATTTTCTTGAAGATTAACTTCTTTTAGTACAAAAATATCTTAACATTTAGTGAATACCTATTTCAATTGTTTATTATCGTAGCTACACCTGGTTTATTTGTTGGACTAGTATTTTGTCTATTTAACGTAACTTTTATTAATACTTGAGTTAGTTGAAGTCTTCAACTTCCTAAAATATTGTAGGATACCGATCCTAATTTGTTTAGTTTGCAATTTACTCTGTAAATTTGTGTTAACTCATATTTTGTCTACGGAGCTGGACAAATCAAACGTCACAGCTTTTAACTTTGTTTTGCCTATAATACTGATCTCATAAAATTCTCCCCTTTTTATATTAATACCTGGAACAAGAGAAGAGGATAACTGGTGGATCGAACCGATCATTATATACTGGGTGGAGCAGGAAAATTATATTTTATACAACTGGCATTTTTTCTCAAGGGTAACTGCAGTACTGATAGTGGTGAGTCAAATTGACACCGAACCCATTAAGAGCTTAGCCGTTGGTGGATTCTTCGCTGGACTAACCCATTGGAAGTTACGTAAGATCTTCGTCCTCAGTAAACATTTATATTTGGTCAGAAGAAATTTGTAAGAGATCAGGCATTTCATTTTTCCTTTTTTTTTCTCTTTCACTAATATCATTTCTCTGTGTGGTTAGTTGTTGGTCTTCAACCACAAGTAATTTTTTTTGACTTGTAAATAATTGTACATAATACCTACTTGTCTTGATTATACTTTTTATAAAATATATCTTTTTTATTCAACTTCCTTACCAACCGAATTCAAGTTTTAACGTTATCTATACCTTTTAAAGTAAAATTTTAATTATTTGGTACTTGCAAAAGTCCTGGCGCCCAGCCTAGATTTTGGTGATAACTCAAATCAATCTAAGCCCTTATTCACTACCTGCTCACTGAGCTACCGGTTAATAAGTACAACCCCCAGCTTATTGTGTTATGCCAACAATTGGACGGGGGTGTTGCAATTGGATATTAACTAGTACGTAATAGTTCTATAAAATTGTTGTATCGAGTTTTTTATACTAGTGCCTACTGCTCTACTGAAATGAAAATTTATTTGTCTTCTAAAATCTAAATTATAAACTCAGTCTAATCTATTTCTTTATTAATCGGTGTTTCAGGTATCCGATTAACCAGTTTTCGAATAACCGATTAATCGGTTTTCGGATAACCGATTAATCGGTTTTCGGATTATCAATTAACCGGTTTCCGGATAACAGATTTACCAATTTTTGTGACATCCGAATAGTCGACTACTCGGAGAATCGATATCCAAGTAACTGATTATTCGAATATTCAGTTACCTGATGAACCCGTTTTGATCTACATTTGGATACCCGGTTTTATCCGAAACCAGTTTTTGAGGAAACCGATTAGCCGGTTTCACTTTGTCCGGTTTTTTGTCAGCACTAGGCGTTACCAATTTGAAAAAATATGGCGGCTGGTGCTCTTCAACAGGGGCAGAAGGTTATATACAAGACAGCGTTAACTTAGATGTTCAAATTCCTAATAGTAGTTTTCTGGTTCTTCCTAACATTGGTTTAAATAATTAGGTCTTTTATTGTCGAACATTATAATGAATAAAATATGTATTCAAAACAGTATTTTAATTAAGATTATGGAAAGTAATATGACAAGTGCAGCAAGATTCATGATGCATTGAGTGTTGAAAAAACATTTTGCAAACCAATTTTGGGTTTTGATTTTTTGACTTGTTGTGACGAACGTATAGAAATGTTGTTTAAAAATTTTATTACCGGAAATTTTTCATAAAATAACTAAATTGAGTTGAATTTTCAAAATTTCCTGCAGACATCAATATGATCAAAACAAATCGAAAATAATGCATGCGTTTGATAAGATACTATTTCTAGTCTAATCTGCATTTTAAGAAATAATTCTCGTATGGCAAATTTTTTAACATAATATTAAATTTTGACTGTACCGAAAGTCATATGACAACTTGCAATAGGCAGTTTTTTAGTTTTAAAACGAGAGGCGGGTGTCTCACTTAGATTTTTTGCAAGTCAACTAGAAAAAATTCCCTCCTCCTTATGACGATTTTTTGGTAGTTACTGTATTGTACAGGGTGGGCAAATTTCGATGTTTGTATAGGGTGACTCGGTAATTGTAAGAGATACAAAAAAAATGGAAGACACATTCTCGATCTCTTTTTTTAAGACAAATTCACCAACGAAAACAAAAATTTGCTATCGTCTTTTGTTTTCTAATTATAAAAAAAGTTCGATTATTCGACTTTTATACACATGTAAATATCTTGATTGTTTGTAAAGTTATGAAAAAAACAGCTTTTACATTCTTCAAGTTCTTTTTTCTGTATAAGACAATGGCTTCGATTAAGTTAAAAAGAAACGTGCGATTTCGAGTTATGGCATAGAGTTGTATTTTTTTAAATAGGAATCATAGTTGGCTATGGTTCAGTTAAAAAGGTATTTTTTTTCTCTTTCAAGCTATATATCATATGTGGGGTCGCTTTTGATGTGTAAGTATTCAATAGCGAAAATAATATTTTAATAGATGCATTTTTTTATATTTATTCCATGTAGGCGTGTGTCATCTATGACAGTGTTTATCCATTTATCAGTAAACTGCATATTAATAATTTTGTTTCCGTCATAATTACACCCCATTTAATAGTGTGAAGATGTCTTACGAAAATTACGAGAAATATGATATGCTTGAGTGCTTTATTCAAAGTAATAACAATTGTGATATTGCATCCGAAATATATTTAAAATACATTACAATAACAAAATAAAAATTCAAATTAAAGTAAATGTTCAAACTGATATCCGTTATGTTTCATACATAAATTACATCTCTTCGTAACACTCTGAACTGCATTATAAATATAAAGATTTAAAATGGAATTCACACAGTCTATAAAACTTTGTCTGAGTACATTTATGTTGGTACTGGTTTTCTTGTATAATTTATCTTTAATGTGGCCACAAAAGAAAAAATCCAGTGGCGGCGTTAAGTCAGGTTATCATGATAACCACTTCACCGGTCCGTTACTTCCCATCTAGTTATTTCCAAAATTGGTATTTAATCTGAAATGGTCCTGATTGATTTCTTGCCTCAATTAAAGGTAGATTTTTCATAAATTCCACAACAATTTTCTGTTTTAAGATTTTCTTGATATATGTGATATGTTAAAACACGATTGCCACTTGGAGCACACCAAACACTAAAACCAAAGCGTCGCTGAAATCGCACGTCAACGGTACGGTGAGGATTTATATCAGACTAATAGTGCTCGTTATGCCTGTTGAAAATTCCTGTACTGCTAATTAGGCTTCATCTGTCCAAACTACATTTGTAGGAAGAATGGATCTCGTTGACTTTTTTGACGATACCATATGCAAAACTCCAATTGTCGCTGAAGATCAGTTGATCGCAGGTAATGTTGTTTTCTTATTGTATAAGTCCTGAATTTGTGTTTTCAAATACCCAAAGCTCGACGTTAATAAATCCCAGAATTAACTTCAACTTGACGATTTTGAATTGAAGGATTTGCAACCGCCATTCGAATTACAGTTTCTTCAACATCTTCTATGTTGTAATTTTTTTGATTTTGGCTTGTTGAAGCACCAACAATGAATGAGATTTTCCTATAACCTCTTAGAAATAGCTTTATTAGGTTGTCTTCTTTCTGGGTAGCGATTGAAATATATTTCGGATGCAATATCACAATTGATATTTGAATAAAGCATTCTAGCATATCATATTTTTCGTAATTTTGGTAAGACAT
Source organism: Rhamnusium bicolor (assembly GCA_029963845.1). Lineage (NCBI taxonomy): Eukaryota > Metazoa > Arthropoda > Insecta > Coleoptera > Cerambycidae > Rhamnusium > Rhamnusium bicolor. The sequence goes on along the minus strand of JANEYF010005433.1, from coordinate 37,352 downwards.
CTTCACATTTACGATTAAATGGGGTGTAATTATGACTGAAACAAAATTATTAATATGCAATTTACTGACAAACGGATAAACACTGTCATAGATGACACGCCTACTTAGAATAAATATAAAGAAACGCAAAAAATAATCTATTAAAAGATTATTTTCGCAATTGAATACTTACACATCAAAAGCGACCACACATATGATATATAGCTTGAAAGGGAAAAAAATTTCCTTTAACCAACTCTAATTACAATTTAAAAAAATAAAACTTTATGTCGTAAACACGAAATTGCATCATTTTTTAAAATTTTTTTCGATGCCACTGTATTATACAGAAAAAAGTTGCCTAACAATGTAAAAGCTGTTTTTTCATAACTTTACAAACAACCAAGATATTGACATGTGTCTAAATTTCGAAAAATCGAACTTATGTTTATAACTCGAAAACAAAAAAACGATGGCAAGTTTTTATTTTTGCCAGTGAATTTGTCTCAAAAAATGAGATCGAGAATGTGTCTTCCATTTTTTTGTATCTCTTACAGTTACCGAGTTACCCTATACAAATATCGAAATTTGCCCACCTTGTACAGTACCTCGAGACAGCAAACTTTAGAGAACTAATAGATGTTCCTGTACCATAATTAATTTTTTACTATCAAACAACTGGTTAGTGATTAAATGAAGTATTCAAAATTATGTGGACTATTTTATATAATATGCATCTTCAGTAAATACGATGTTTGCAAAATATGATTGAAGTCTATTTCGCGCAAATTAAGCATTAATAACTTTTAAACTTCAGGAATACTCCGGTTTAATTACATTATGAGGTAATTAAATTGTTTTCAGTACTATAATTCTGTACACCCTTGAGAATACCTGAGTTGTTTACAAAATTATTCATCGGTAGTAGCGATATGTTAACTAGAGCGAATTTTATGATTATGATTATTATAAGTTGCGGGCTTTAGTTATGTTATTTATGTTTTACGTACGTCCCCGTAAGCATTGTTGAATAATTCATGAATCCGTTAGGAAATTTTGAGCAATTAAAGAAAGCGATGATGTTTCATAACGTTGAGAAAAATAATTAAGATAAATATTAAAACAAAACAGAAACATATCTTAACTTGGAAGTTTTTTATACAAGAAAGGTCTTTTGCGTTTTTTCCCCAAAAGTTATCCGTTTTTGAGTAAAACTGATTTGAACTTTATTAGTCAGTAACCATTATTATCAGTATTATTGGTATACGGGAATAGTGTGTCATATTTATAATGTTTTTAACAAATGAAAAATAATCTAGCATGCGATGCCAAAATAACAATGGTGGTTTTTGTATTCTGAAATCCATTATTCTAAGTTTTATTATTTCTTTTTAGTGAAATTGTTCAATTCAAAAGTAAAAAATAGTAATGTTATTAATGTAGAGTACGCGGATAACTATTTGATAAAATTTTTCGAGTTTTGAAAAAGACCACGGAAAATATTCTAAGATACAGCCAGTCCAAAGCCCTCAACTATGCGATACCTAAAGGTATATGAATTGTTGTAATTAGTTTATATCGTTGTGGAAGAAGATACCGACATCGTAAACAAAATTATTTGGATTGACAAAGCTACCTTTTTTACCTATAGTGGATCGATTAATTTTCGTAATTTAAGAATCTAGGCCCTTGAGAATCTTCAGACAATATTCTCCTAAGTAATATTTTCAGTCTTTAAGAAACTAAAGGACGTCGTCACGACCTAAAATACGACTTGCATTTAGACGTGACGACCTAGTTACAACCCTTTTATTACCAAATTTGGACAGTTGGGAATGGGTTGTCATGACTTTTCATATCACTTTCATGGGATTTAATTGATCTTTATAGAACTTATTGGGTCGTGTCGTAAGAATTGATTGTGATATTGTCGTACAGGGGTTGTTATTGGGTCATTATAAGGTCGTAACAATCTTTGGTATGACTTCGATACGACATATGATCTGATTTCTGTTCAAACACGACAAAAGAACATAACGAATCAGTATATATTCTACATATTTTACCTATACATATGTCTTGTATTCATCCGTTTACAGTAGGGATAAATAAAACGTCAATATCAAACTGTATCAAGTATGAAACTAAGTACTTACTTGATGTCTTTGTACAAAAAATGTTAAATATATAAATCGACTTCTAGCTATGTTGTGATGCCAAAACTGCTGGTAATTATTTTTTACTTAAAAACTTGCAAAGTTGCCCCGAGAAAATAGAACTCGCCCTCCAAATGAAAATCAAAGAAAATTTAAGAAATCATAAAAAACAAACGTATTTTAAATATTGGTTTCAAAGGGTTAAAATGTATGCATATTAGTAGAGGATAACTGATAATATCGAGAAAATATATTTTCTAATCAAATTTCTATGTAATAAACCTACAAATTAAATTTTGCGTTTTAATATTTTTGTTTGTTAAACATGGACACCAAATGTCCAACAAAAAATATGGCCAAAATTGCTTACGACCTAATAGTTATAAATTCATATGTGAAAACTATGAAGCAGTCATGTAAAGTCGTAGCCATATTGAATGTATAAATGTAAATTAATTTAGGCCTTTTTGTTCCATGTAATATTTATTTAAACAATTATAGAGAACTGCCCCATCAATGGCGTGTTTTATACTAACTAGCTGTTCACGTAACTAACATTCACTTCATATGACTATTTTTCACATTTTGCATGCTTTAAACTACGTTTGAGTCCCATTTTTACATCTGCGATGATTTCGTGACATCGAATGAGTGACTCGCGCATATTCTTTGGTGAAAAAATAAGTAAAAAAAGCAGCTAAGCACACTTGATATCATCTCATCAGTCATGCTACTTGAATATAATACATGCAAGGAATATGAAATTTGGTTCAAATTTGTTGAATAATTTTGGATTGCGATAGTATAAAATTGTATTGTGTGTGTTAAGGTTATGCGCGATCAGAGCCGTTTCTAGAGACTTTTTGCAACTGGAAAGGTTCTGAGGCCTCTATACAGGAGAACATTATGTGAGGAGGGGTTAACGCAATGAAGTGAAATTCTTAAATTTTGACCACATGAACGCATTTATTTAAAAACTGGGTGTCCGGGCTCTACAAAAAGAAGAGAATCGTCGGATATAATTTTAACTACTTACATTTATCTAAAAACTGGTTGGTTGGGCTTAAGGGGTTTGAAAAAAGTGAGGATGAACTCATCTTTAAACTTTGTAAGAGATGTCCATTTTCGTGCTTTTATTTATAGACTAACATTGACAGCAAAAAATTGGTCAATTGTTATTAATGAGTCATGAATCACTGAGGTCGTAGTGAACCTCTGTTATGATTACCACTTTTTGGAGCACCATATTTCTGTTCATGGGGCGTGTCGAGATGGTTTTCGATGTTAATATAACCTCTGTTTTTGCTCCCTGAGCAAGACTCTTCAGTGGTCCTGACTTGAGGGACTTGTTTCTATCTCAGAATTTGTAGCTGAAGAATTTAATCAAGCGGCGTATGCTTTTTATTTATTTATAAGGGATAAAAAAAATTGCACAAGGGGTCCCTGGCAATTTTGCTTTTTTCTAGACTTAAAATTATTTTTTGAAATACTGAAAATATTTTTCAGTCAGCTTTTATGAAAAATTAAATTGAACAGGGGGTCGGTGCAAAAATGTTTTTGGTTCCCTGTAAGTGCTTTTTCAATTATGAAATTTATTTTTTCAAAGTCGCTGAAGGCCAAAACTATTTTGAACAGAGGATTCCTTATAAAATTGGAATTTACTAACGAGATCAGGTGACTTGTGAGTGTAACATTTTTTGACTGTCGTTAAGACCAAAAAATAAAATTGGATAGGGGATCCTTTAGATGAAGGTAAGACTCACAATCACAAAACACTTTCAAAAATGTCTTGAAAAATTGTTGAAATTCAGCAGACTGGACAGCAAGTTGACCTACAACTCGGATACTACTAGTCTGCCAAAAAGGTCGCGCAAGACTTCACAACTTTTCTTAATAATGATCGATTTGTAAAACAAGAAAAAATTATTAAAAATTTTCTGTCGGAGTCAAAAAAAAATTGTTTGAGCAGTGTATTTTTTTATGCTTAATGGGAATTTATTAAAACGAGAATAAATTTGAAATTATTTTCAAACGTCTAAGTCGAGAGTTATTAAAAATTTAAAAAATGAATTTTCCTAGGTCCTGGTCGACTATGAAAATGATTTGGAAGAAATTTATTTTTTGTAAAAATTTTGGCTGTCGATCCTTAACAAAAAATTTCAATAAGTTCTAAAACTTGTATGGCAACCTAGTAAATACCTGGGAAACTTAGAACTAACCAAATTTTGTCGAATAAATGAATTTTAAGTCGAGTGAAACTCTGATTTTAAAACAAATTAAATTTTTTAATATAAAATGAGGTTCAAGAATTTTCTTAAAAACTAGCCTCCGAAAAATAATTTAAAAATATAATTCTAGGTCTCCAAGTTATGCCGTCACTTACTTGCCTTCTTCTCGGAGATCTCAGACGATGATATTCTTTTACAATAATATTTAATTTTTTATTAGTAGACAGTCTACGTCAACAGGAGCCTGCTTGTGGTCTTCTAAGTTTAATAAATAAAAGACAACGTAGAGTTTTACAGTAAAACGTGATGACGGAAGACTCCTCAAGCCAAAATCCACGAATGATAAAAGCTATCGAAGAAGTGCTCCTGGTTTTCTGCGGTGGATGTTGTAAAATATTTTATAGATGATGGACGCCGCCTTCGTGTCTTGAGTACCAAAAATAACCTAGCCTGGCGCGTGGAGAAATTTTTTAGTGCCCATCTTACGACTTCTGGGGCCCGTGGATATCTATTTATCTATGAAATGGTCAACGAAAGACTGTCCTGAGGGCTGTAGGTCAGCTGGTGTTTATAAATGGGGTTCACAACCAGTTTTAAAATAATTATTTATCGTTCCTGGAGGAACTTCAAGTCTGTGTTAATGCAAAAGGGGAAAATTTATATTTTTAAAAGAATTTATTATTACAACATTCTCGAGTGGTTGTTAAGAAAGTAATTGTCTTAAATTGAATTTTATATTTATAGAGATTGTGTCGTCATCTCTTGCGATATTAGCATGATGTCATATTTTTTCAAACGGGCAATAAGAACAAAAGCTACCCCACTTTAAAAGCTCCCGATTAGATGAAAACTCCGTCACAGTCTGTCTATCTGAATGGCCTACATGGTGTACCAAACTCAAATTTTACAAGTTTAAGTCTCGTATAGAGAAATTGGCGGTTAAGCAGGCGCTGTGGAAACAATGATTGTGGCCTGAAATTATTATTATTATTATTTTGTCTTAAACTATTTCACTTTAATATTAACTGTTATTTGTTTAATTGATTTTGGTAAAAATTAATTTTTAGGTGTATGCGACTAGCATCTTTTAAAATTTATATGATACCAATGCAGAAATTCAGTTTTCCCTATTTTATGATGGCTCTGGCCTGTGATAATTATTAGCTTCTGTCGTCCACTAAAATTAAAATTTTGTAGGGCCTCTCGAACTGCAATAAAATCGTTCAGACCGGTTTGTGGTTATTGTTTATGAGCTTCTCTATGAGTTTTGGTCATTTTGGTGTTTTACAATGCATCGCGATACCGGCCGTCGCGCTCATACTGCGGAGCGGTTTTTTCAATAAGAATTGTTTTTACTATTCCGGCTTTTAAAAATCAAAAAATTGAGGTAAAAAATTGCGATTTGAGTTTTGAATATGGTTTTCTATTCTTTATCCAATTTACTAAAAAAAATGTGATGTGACATTTGATACTTTCAACCCGTGTAGTTTCGGTCTCGAGCATTTGTTAAATGTTTCTAATGGCTGAGGGCCTTCAATATGATCTGGGTGATTTTTGACAATATAGTTTTTTCAAGTTTATTAAATTTTTGTAGATTTAGGTTCTATAACACTTCACTTGAGTTACCATTATATTACTGACTGCGACTATCGTTGCTTAACTTTCGTATCGAATATGAGTTCTGTTAAGGCAGATCTACGTTCGCCCCAACTTATGTCTTCCTGTTATTAATTTTTCTGATTTGCGAAAATATTCATAAAAAACTATTCTCACATAAAGTTCAAATCAGTTTTACCCAAAAGGAATAATTTTAGAGAAAAAACGCAAGATACCCTTTTTCTATATATAACGCCATATTTTTTTAAGTTATGTTCATAATTTAATTATATATGTTAGTGACTGCAAAAGTTTGAAAATTTTTTTTTTTATAAAAAATTTAATTTCCAAAAAATTCTACCCAAACCTCGTTTTACACGTTCCTGAATAATTTTGGTTCATAATTGTTATTTTGCATTATATTGCATAAAAAGTTACCTATATACCTATATATCTATGTAAATCAACATTTATCTGTCTTTAGATGTTTAGAGCATATTCATAAAAAAACATTTTTAGGATTTTAACTAGCGCAACCTGTCTCTGAAACTAAGCAATTCCGGACGTATATTTATAGTAACTTTTTTCTTATTATGAAAAGTTCTGCCACATAGTGAAGCTTGACCTATATTCTAAACACCCTATATATTGAATCAAAGACTATGCACACCATAGACTTTGTTGTATCTATAGGAACCTTATCGTTTTTTTTATTATTAAGTTTTGGTGAAAAAATTAATATATGTGAAAAAAAAATCTCTAAATTTCATTCACAATTTCATTAAATTTTTTCGTATTTTAAATAGAAAGAACGAAAATGACATAAATATCTTGTTGCATTTATATTATAAATACATAAATCTCACACAGAACTACAGGTCGTAAAGATTTTTATATTTGTGCTATGAAAAATCATAAATTCATGCCTTACTAAAGTTCGATCACTAAATCATAAACATAAATTGAGATTTATTTTCCATGCGACGTTCACAAAACTAGTTTCAGTCATGAAAAATCCAAACTGGGTTACACTTCAGCTAACTTTAATCTAGCATTTAACCCCACCTCTTGCTTTAATACCACTATACAAGCTGCATTTATATTAAACCACCTTATTTACATGAATATAAAGAGCAAGCAAGCGAGTTTGTGGTTGAGGCACTTTTAAACGGTCGCCCGAAATTAAAATGCTAAACTATAATAATTATACAACTGACTATGGTTATGAACAAAAAAATAATAGCCGTATGTTTATTTCTAGGATTATCCCAAATTTAGTAATAATAAACAATAAGAAAACGAACAGAGTGTATGACAATATACAAAATATATCAATCAAAATCTTCGATAGTTTGACGAAAGTGTCTCTTCGGTTTATATTTAATATTATCCTTTGATTGTTTTTAAAATAATAAATATTGCTAAAATCAGCAGCTTTATCCCTGATCAAAATACTGAACGACATATTGTGCATAATATACCTTCAACAGGCCCATGTTTAGTTTTCTTTTATTAAAGTATGATAAACAGTGCCTTTATAGGTTCACATGTCAATGTGTTATTCATAAATGTGCCTATAACTTTAATCTACACATCACAAAAAACAAAAAAAATCTACCAGAGCTCTTCTAAAAAAAAATTTAAAAGACGGTCTTGTATTCATTCAATTTAAGGGCATTACGTTTGTAACGAAGTGATTTTTTCCAATGATAGTTTTCTATTGTAATCAGACCTATGTGGGTTTTTCGTTCACTTTGGTACACTGCGTATACGATAACTTGTGTTAAGATTTCTGTTAAAACTGTTTTGAACCAAAGTTAAATGTATTTTGCAAATTCAGTATGTAGAATGACAATTTTTTATCAAATGTAATAGTTTCAAACCGGTTACTTTCCAGGGTTGTCTTAGGTTGTTTATTATTCTAATGATAAAATCGTTTATTGTGTTTGTACTCAATCAAGAGGAAAGCAGTTTAATTTAATTTAGTTTTATTTAAAATCATGTTGAAATTGTTTATTTTTATGATCAACAAATATATTCCTATTTGTTTAATAATTTACTGGGTAAGTTTATTAAGTGACCTATTATAATATTAGTACTTGGCCGTTTCAAATTATTCCTTTTCGGAAATAACATTTTAAAATTATGAGAAAGCGATTCCCAGCCTTAGTGTATTTGATAAACATTTGTTTATATTAAATAACGCAGGGAAATTGTTTTAGCTTATTTCGCTAAGCTTGCTTAAAGAATTTTGCCCCTCCACATCAACTACAATTCCGTTCTTCATTCAGGGAGTCACGTGACTTTCTTGTCATCCATTGGGAACAAAACTGTTCTTCTACAGTGATCGTTCCAGTTAGCAGCACGTCCTCTCAGCTCCTCCGATCTCTATTTTTCTGTTTTCATTTGCATTTCCGTCATTTACCATTTATGTCTGAATTTAGCGTTTGTATCCGAATGTACTTTTATGTTATTTTGTCCAAAATGCCTGTTGTCCGGGAAAATTCGCGATTTATTGATAAAAGTAGGGTTATCTATTTAACTGCTTGCATCAGGAATTCGTGGTTGACATTATTTGTTGTAGCTGACGTAAAGATAGCAGTCTATGGCCTCATATGTGGATAGAGTTCCGTCTCAGTCATAGTTTAACAACAGTAAAGTTCTAAGACTTCGTCTGTGGATAATACTTCACTAGGTGAACGCGAAGTGGCATAAGTTAGATTTTAAGGCATCGTATGTGGATAGAATCTCACGCCGCGTTCCAGGAAGTCATGTATTAACCGAACTGTCCATCAGCTGGAGTCACTGAATTTAAATTGTAAAGAAGATTAGGTTGAAGTTGAGGTGATAACCTTCGCTGAACTATAAATAATTATCGAGTGTTAACCTTCATGCATCCACGCATATCTCTGGTCTAATTAATTTAAGGGACAGTTTATACTAAAATACAAGTCAGTAAACTAAACTACACTGTTATAGAGTTAGAATACCAACGAGAATATTCGGTTGTCATTATTTGTTGTAGTCGACCTAAAGAAAAAACTCTAAGGCCTCGTATGTGGATAGAGTTCTGTCTCAATCATAGTTTCACTGCCAGTAAGATTCTAAGACCTCGTGTGTTGATAGAACCTCACTAGGTAAACACGAAGCGGCATAAGTGATGTTTTAAGGCCTTGTATGTGGATAGAATCTCACGAAGTGCTCCAGGATACAATGTATTAACTATTCCGTCCGACACACGTAGTCAATAAACGCTAATCAGGGATATTATGAGATAATATAAACTATAGCACGCTTGCAATTAGACAGTCGAATATACCGCCTGTCCTAGGACTGACCTCCTGCACTTGTGTAGTAGTACTCCGTAACCGCTTACCACTAAATATATTGCTGCACCGTTCGCTTACCGTAATACCGCCTCAATAACCGCTTGCTGTAGCTACCAGTTGTAGTAGTTACCGTACCCTTGCTTTATTTTGACTCACCACTTGCTTGCTTTTGTAGATGCTTGTAGTAAACATTTGATGGTAATACTGTAGTAGTAGCTTCCATAACGTAGCTGTACTTGATATAACCGATTACCGATCTTGCATTTTCATAACCTCTTGACTACTTGTTGCTCTACACCAGACATGCATTGCCTACCTCGGCGGTAACAGTACGGTATCTGGGCGCCAGTTTCTGTTTAGGTGCAGAAACACCACTTTACTATCGGCGGGACGATAGACTGTGCAACTACAGTGAAGATACGGCTAAGCCAGGGGTCTATATATAGGCAACTTACACACTACAGTTAATGACAGACTCTTATTCAATATATTTACGTTTATTCTACACACTAATTATTTACACTATATACATCTTCATATTTACAACTTATTCTACAAGCGGTCTTATACTACCAGCGGTCTTATACTACAAACTTATACTACAAACTTATACTACAACGGTCCTAACTACAAGCGGTCTTATACTACTACGGTCTTAACTACACTACGGACAAGCGGGGCAGTAAGCGGGCGGTCAAGCGGTGCGAACGGTAAGCCGGTGAAATGACGCGGTGACACGGTAAACAGCAAAAATTAATCGGTCATAAGCAGACGGCGGACGGATACCAGGAGGGGAAGCAAGCGCCAAACAAGCTCACGCCTATTTACCAAACCTTTTCAACCTTGCCCTCTGGCGGGCGGCTTTTGGAGCGGTCGGTGTCGGGTGGACGGTACGGGCGGCAGCACGGACTGGCGTGGATACTCTGCAAATCCTCACTCAACTCCCCCAAAAAGCAGGTAGGAGAGGGGTAGGTCATGCGCGAAATATTGCAACTACGTCACCGTTTATCGACTTAGAAAATGCAATACCTTTGGATACCTATGTACCTCTATACTCACAAGTTTACTTACTATCCAAGTCGGCGTGGTGCTTCGGTTGGAGCTCAGACGGGAACTAATTTAATGTAAAATCCTATGCACTAAACTGCTAAACCAGATGATGAGATACGGTAGTCATGCGGTATATTACAACTACGTCACCCGTTCATCGACTTAGAATAATTTCGCATGAAATTTAAATACCAATATCCTTACTCACGAGTTTCTTACTGTCTGGCCGGGTGGCGTTGAGTAGCTGGACGGAAACTAATTTAAATTTCAGTCTCGGCCTCCCAGCCGGGCAAAGGGCGGGACAAATGCGTGCGTCGCGTTTCGCTTACTCCGGCCACTTGGCCATGTGGAATTTCAAAAAACATATCAAACTACCTATATAATTAACAATTTAATGTTATTAATTAAAAGCTAGCACCATAATGGGTAAAATATTTTTCAAAACCTAGCTACCTAACTTAACTTAATAAAATAAAATCACTTCGTTACACCCTTGCCTGGTTCCTTGATTGCTTACTTGTAATACTAGGTTCATATTTACCGTTACATTATAACATAACTGTTGTGTTCGTACATATATATCATATACATGCTAGATACCCTATATATATATAATATATATATATAATATATAATATATATATATATATATATATATATATATAAAAAAAAAAAAAAATATAAAAAAAAAAAAAAAAAAAAAAAAAAAAAAAAAAAAAAAAAAAAAAAAAAAAAAAAAAAAAAAAAATATATATATATTATTTATTCCTCTATGAAGGAGTCTTAAATTAATAGAGTAAGTGAAATTGAAAGTCTACCGTTTATTTAAAGCAAGGGTATAAGTAAGTAAATCAGTTTTTACACCGAAAAATTGCCATTTTGTTACGTCATACATTGACACTAGGTAATAACGTCATTTAGTACAGTTTTTACTTTATTTGTCAGCATAATCAACAACTTTAGAGCTTCCGCGTACTAGCAGCCAGGTCACGGCGGCCATGGCAGTTGCAGCTAAGAAATACACGATCGAGAACACGACCAACCTAGATCGGTCAGCAAGTGTGTACAGTTACTAAAGAAGAAAGGATAAACGCACGCTACACTTGAATTATTGAGTTTTAACGCTTGAAAATGCTGTATATTTTGTGCAGTACTGGCCACTGTACAGTCGGCTGCTAGTGCGCGATCACACATTGCACTGTTAGTTGCCCCGACTTGGCCACTACTGCGCGGAGGCTTTTTAAACTTATAGTGTCGTCACCACACATAACTATCAAGATGCTTTTATAAAATCAGACGTTATTAATAAATGAAAATGGCATAACTAAAAGAGGGTCTAAAACTAGAGCTCTAGTGAACTCACAAAAGAAACACCTATCAATCTGACTCGCCCATCGTCCATGTTCTCAGTATCATGCCAACCTCAGTCGATATAATCTTATAATTTACTCTGAACTTTTACCCCTACTGTTGTGCTACTTTTACCCTATTTTGCTTCCTTTCTTTTCCTCATAATAATTTAAGTAATTTGATGTGAAAGATTAAAGCGGCGTTAATATGCAAACACAACTAATATACATATACTTTATAAATTAAAGAGGATGAAAATTAAATTAAAATTTCAAATGAAAACATTCAAATCCAGTGGATTTATTAAAATTATTAAAGTGGAGATTTAACTGAATTTTATGCCAGTAAACAGATTAGTAATTTATGCAGTGGTAAACCTAACAGCGCAACTGCTGTCGAAAGCAAACTTACTGTTGATTTATTACAACATGAAACTCTCTGAATTATCAGACACCTTATAAATAAAGCCGCAAGATGAATTTTCAGGAACATCAGGTCTAGGATACGCTTAGCTGCCTCTAGTTTGGGTATTCATATTAGGGGATTTAGTTAATAGTTTCGAAATAATTAAATATTGAATATACCTACTGTAAATCTTGGCAAATCACAGGAATGTTTTCGTCCAGTTGGAAATTAGTTGTAATTACTTCACTCAAACGTATCTGACTGAATATATTTATGTTACTGACGGTGTTTGATAGACGTGTAACCAATAATTATAAACGTAGGGTTAATATAAAATCAAACAAAAAAACCTGTAAGGTGAACGAAGATACAAGAAAATAATTAGAAGATGATGCAACATTTGTACTCACGGCTTGCTGTCATAACGTTATCCATTGTATAAAATAGACTAATTGATGTAATAATTGGGAATGAACAATAATTTTAGACATTAAGTATTTCTTTTACGGCGATATATTCATCATGTTACCAACATAAATCTCTAATTTATACATAATATGATGATCGCCAAAAACAAAATTATTTTTTTACCAGAATTTAGTATTTTTTAGTTAGTGCTATTTTACGAAAATTACTTCTCACAATGTATGAGCGTAAGCAAGGTGGATAAGAGGGACGGACGCAGAAAGCAGTTTTGCATAAAGTCAGACTATTATCGCTCGATTTTCTATTAAGTTTTTAGCAATAACAGCAGTGTAATAATCAGATAACCGCTTTGTATGTTGATGACCAGAAACAAAGGTGAAACTTATGTTTATAGATATAACAGTTTCAAAATTATACCAAGAAATATATTGAAAATTCAGAATTAAAAAACTTCCCTCTAAAAAATGAAAATTGATTAGATCTTTATTCGACAAACAACACAAATGATGCAACAAATATTTTTATTAAAAAATTACAAAATTTAAACGATATAGAGACAATAATTCAAAAACTGTTACGGTGAAAAAATCTAAAGTAAAAAAAAACTCCATGGATAACAAACAATTTAACAAACAAAACAAAAAATTGATTTGCGCAAAAAATATGAAAAAAAAATCCTAACAATAATAAAATACATGAAATCTATAAAAAAGAGGAAAATAAACTTAATTTACTTATTAAGAACACTAAAATAAATCATTATAAATGAGAATAAAAGCGATTCTAAACAATTACGGAACTATATCAGAGACATATGTAATCAGAATAGGGTAAAATAACAAAAAAAAAAATTAAAAAATGGAAACAAACAAAAAAAAAAAGAAATTGCTAATCATTTTAATAGTCATTATATACAGTATGGAAAGGAATTAGCTTGTAAAATTAAAGGCAAACATATTATAGACAATACCAATACCAATACTTACCTAGCTCTATACATATACCTCTCACCTACTGACACAATGGAAATCAAGAATGCCATATTTGTATATAAATAAAGGCAGGCAAAGCATCGGGAAACGATGAAATTACTTCGGAGGTCATAAAAAACATAGGTGACTTTATTAATACGCCACTAACTTACAACTAATCTTATTATTTATAATGGAAACCGTCCTGAATTATTTAAGATCGGCATAGTAAATCCTGTACACAAAGCTAATGATAAACTAGAGACGATAAACTCTAGACCTATTACTCTCATTTCAAATATTGCACACATATTTGAAAGGCAATTAAAAAAAATTACCCGTTATCTTGATAAATATAATATTATATCTAATAGAGAGTTCGGTTTTAGAAATATACTATCTACAGAGGATGCAATTACCTTGTTCACGAATGACCTGTATAAAACTTTTGCTGACAATAATCCTACTACATATATGAATATTCATAGACCTTGCCAAGGCTTTTGATTTGCCACCGTAAACTGTTAAAAAAATTGGGATGGATGGGTTTTAGAGGAATTCCATTAAAGCTTATGGAGAATTACCTTAAAGGCAGAAAGGAAACAGTGGAAATAAATGGTGTCAAAAGTGATCTGGGAATTGTTGAGTATAGTGTTCCACAAAGCACAGTTCTGGGACCCATACTCTTTAATATTTATATAAACGATTCGCCAAAATTGCCATCTTTACTGATGACACGATGATTATGTATGCGAAGGCGGCATGGAATAAAGCAAAAACTACGGCCGGAACAAATGTTAAAGCTATCAAAAATTGGTTCGATACAAACCTACTCACGGTCAATTGCAGCAAAACTAAGTATTTACCCTTTACATCATATAAAAATAACTTACCAAACCTTTGATCACTAGTCATTGATTACAAAGATGATAATGTATTATTAGTTGAGGAAGCTGAATCAGTTAACTACATCGGAATTATAATAGGAATACATCCAAAATGGGACCTACAAATAAGCCATATAATAAAAAAAAAGAAGTCTATTGCAACAATTCAAAACACTTAGAGATTATTAATACCCCAACTAAATATTCTCTACTATGCACTGTATCAATCACACTTATCACATGCAATAATCAGCTGGGGTGGTGTCAGCAATTTCTACCTAAAAAATTAACTACAGTACAGAAATTGATTTTCAAATTAATGTATAAAAAATATAACATATCCAACTGAAACATTATTCAGTGAAACTAAGAAAATTGATATACGACAATTATTTTGTCAAAAAATCTTAATAAACGTTTTTAGAAACACACATAATATAACAGAGAGATCACAAACACGATACGCAGGCGAAAAAATTATTCACTAAAAGACAACTCGCAAAAAAATGTATATGACAAGAAGTCGTACTTACTTAGCCTAAGATTTTTTGACATGCTGCCATCTATTATAAAAAAAATTTAAAAGAATACACTTATACAAACGTAAAATTAGGCAATGGCTAGAAGACACTCAGAGGGTGCTAATATACCAGACAATCGAATCAAACACATTGTAGTAAAACTTATCCAAATGTTACAATACTTACCTGTTACATATAACTGCAATACCAAATAAAACTTAACAGTAAATACAATATAACTTACCTGCCTGAACGCAAACCAGTTAAAGTTGTGTACCAACTCATAATTAAAACTAAAATTTGCAGAATACTTTTCCGCGACTCTTTATGTAGTTCTCCAATCTCCGATGTTTCACGGGAATCGCGCCGGCGCATTAACTACAGTCACTCCCCACATACCGCAGGATTAATGACTGTGGATACCAGAATCGTGTGCCCTAAGCAGACGGAGAGAACCAAGAATGACCGCCTTTTGCATTTGGCCTGCAAGCTATTCGGCTGATTCTTGGTAGGCCGGTATGGTCTTCAGTTTGAAGAGCAACGTAGGCCTTATTCCTCCAAGTACACCGATTATTAGGACGATCATCTTTACCTAGGACCCTCGGTACAGACCTCTTGGAGCTCGTAGCGGAGATCGCGATATTTGGTCAGTTTCCTCTCCTCCTTCAAGGTAATGTTTTTCTCCGCAGGTGCAGAGAACTCGGTGACATACATCACCTTGAGTTGATGGTCGAGGAGGACTATATCAGAATTGTTGGTTTGGATTGGCCTGACTGTCGGGAAAAGTAATTCCAGCAAATCGGACATTTCTCGATCTCAACAATGGTCCAACACTTCGGGAACGTAAGGCAGCACTAGTGTCTGGTCTACTCCGTACGAGTACCTTAGATGGTAGTATAGCTATCGTAACGTTGTTATGTCGGTGGATGTAGGCCGAAATCGCGTATATGGGGAATGAAAATAGTATGTGCGTTAGCGATTACGGCGCCTGATAGCAGGTAGTGCAGTTGATGTCAGAAACCTCTACACGTCACACACGGCTACGGTAGATCAAGGTGTTGAAAAAAAAATCTTGGCAGGCCATAATGACTCCCTCGGTCTCCGACTTGAGCACGACTGACCTTAGAAAAGCGAATGTCAGCATAGTAGTTGTAAACTCAGCGTTTCTATGTTCATATAGAGGACACCATGTTGGGGCTTATCAAGTGATGCCAAAAGAGATTCTTCTGTTCGGCAGTTCTAATTCGGGCTTTCAGGTGATTTGGCTGAAATTCAGTGACTGACTACATAAGCACTTCACTGGTCACCTCTTCTGGTGTCGAATGCTATACCGAGTTCAACTGCTGCTCTTTTTGCTGTCTTGAACAGTCCTGCTCCCACTTCTGCAATTTCGTGATGTTTTACAAACCGCAAGAGGGGCTCTGAGCTCCTGAGGATGTTACATGCCATACACAGTAACTCCGTCATGCGTAAACTCCAGGCTCAAGAGTCCTCGGCCCCCCGTTGACATGGGAGGTACACATCATCTTGCGGGTATCTCTGTCTAATTGGCGCAGCTCGTCTACTGTCCATTTCACTACTGCAAACGAGTAGAACAGAACCGGAACGGCAAGCATGTTCGTCGCAGACACCTTGTTCTTCCCCGAAAGTTCGGAAGATTAAATATTTCGGAGACGGTGTCTGTACTTGCAGCGGAGAGAATTCTTTATTTCTTTTACATCCTGGATGTACCTTTGTTGCACACCTAGATATGTATAAATCTCTACGGCATCTAGTATGTCTTAGGATGCTTCCGTCTGCGAGCTGCGCTTCCTCAGAGAATTCCCTGCACTGTCCTCCATACGAATTGCATGAAGGCATAAAGTTATGCCTTATGCCTCCGTTCGCTGGGTGGTCTACATTAATATCCACGGGTTTGGCGTAGTCCAACAGACAACGGCAGCAGTGAAATACAGAAGACGAGAGGACTTATGGTGTGAAAACTCCTCTACTGAATGTCAACTGCTCTGTCGTGACCCGCTGTACACCTGAAGCGAGTCTTCCAGAGCTGCAGTAACTGTTCTATGCATCACACTAGTGGTGCTGGTACGACAAGACATTCGAGCAAGTGTAACAATAGCTAGTGCGCTGTTGTTTCAAATGCCTTATGGCAATCAATCCAGGCCATAGATAGATTCCACTTGTATTGCACAGAATCTTGTGTAATACAGCGGTCTATCAGCAAGCTGTCTTTGCAACCTGCCATGCCCTTCTTGGCAACAGGCTGTCCGTGTATCTGCTGGAAGATCGGATCAACAGACCTCAGTGTACTAGCATACAAGATACGTGGAAATATCTTGTAGCAAGAGTTGAAGCCGCCTATAATTTTCGGGTCGGAAAGATCCCCCTTTTGGGGATAAGCACAGTACGTCCCTCGACGAACCAGTCTGGATTCTATTATCCCTCGTTCAACCATGAGGTGAAAACTTGCGTCAGACGGCGGTGAGTGGAAGGAAATTTCTTCCACCACCAATTGTTAATGCCGTCTGGGTCCGGGGCAGCGAAGTTCATGGTGCCAACAAGTGCTTGTTGGACTTCTTCCGTACTGATTGCCGCGCACACTTCTTCTGGCTCTTCAAGATGTCCATAGCATAGAGCCTCGAAGTGTGCAATTGCTGGAGTGGCGCTATTGAATGGACGCATCATTTCGTAGATTCCTTTCCAGAAGGTTTCGACATCTTCTACAGTCGGCGGATTTTCGACATCACGCTGTGGCTCTTGAAAGAGGTGGGAAGGATTCGTACGGAACAAATTGTTTTGCTCCAACGTTTTCTTGAAAGCCATGAGCGCTCGGATCCTATCTAGATAGTGCTGCTTGATGATAAGCAACATTGACAAATTTAGAGTATGGTATTGACGTCTTAATCTGGCTGCTATGCGCCGGATTCTGGGAGTAAAAACTCTACCACTCGTCGTGTATTCCACCACACTCTGGATCCGAGAATCGTCTTGTCTGGCCGACTGTATATTGCCCTCGATTTTTTGTACACGCCCGCTTGGCTTTCTCGACCCAGTTTGAAGTGTTGGTTAACAACTCACGGGGGACGAGTTGCCTCGTGGCGTTATACATCGTACATATTATTATTATTATTATATGAAACCAAATTATTCTAAATTCCTGTTCAGGACTACCAATATCCTATCTTGTGGATATTTCTATACTAATTAATAATGAATAAATAGTTTTCTTGAGTATTAAATTTGATTGCCTTATTAATTGAATTTAAAATTTTATCAATTAATATTTTTAAGAATTTATTGAAAAATAATTTTAAACATGCCATCAAATATTACAACATTGTTTCATATACTGGACCACCAACTTTTTTAAACGTATACTAACATTTATAGTTTATTTCAAACATGTTTGCAACATAAAACACATTGGCTTCTTTGACACCATTTAAGAAATCAGAAAAGTTGACGTTTTGTATGTTGTAAATAAGTTTGAAATAAACTACCAAAAAATGATATACACAGTGATATTAGCAACACTGAGAACAACATTATAAATAATGAGTCTGGTCCTGAAAATTTTCCAAAATATATTGTGCTTCTGATTGGACTAAAAGGGAGAAATATTTGCACTAAATTTTGTCCAAATATTTACAGCCGTTCCAAAAGTATGGCCGACTACAGTTATAATCAGAAACCATAGAACGTCGTGCATCTCAAAAATATGGTTAACATTCAAGGGTACGTTTGGGGGTGTTTTGAATTCAACTATGATTGCTCTATCTCTCATTATACTATGTTACTTTAAATCTTAAACACCCTATATATATATATATATATATATATATATATATATATATATATATATATATATATATATATATATATATATATATATATTTATAATGACTGCCGTTGGAAATATAATGTTTGTTTGTGTACTGCTAATAGTATCAAAAGATACATGTTAAAATATGCCCATATAATCTCACCATAAGTTGTTTTGAAAGATCATATAATTAAAAAGTTACGAGGCGTGACCCCTCCACTTTGACTGACTCTGTATAAAAATAGTGCGAAAGAATGATAGAACAAGAAAAAAGAAAATTCAATTTTGTATATATGAAGACCGTAAAGTTCCACCAAACTCATTGTATTCCATATACAGGTGGTCTTAATACCCACGCTTTGGGTGTTCATTTTACATGTAAAATGTGCTACCGTCTGTCCCGGACGTAAGATAAATCTTGGCAGAGGCGTAATAATGAAATATGGGGTAGATCACACCCCCATGATATTTCAAACTTAAGTTGTGCCGATTCGTTCTGATTTTCCTCTTAGATTGCTTTAGATGTCTGATTTGTAATGGACCTTTAAGAAAATTTGTGTTGTTTAGCTTATAGTTTTATTGGGATAAATGAAGGTATCTTGTTCCTTGAAAAAAGAAAAATGCAGATTTTACTAAGTGTTAGTTATGTTAGTTGCAAATCAGACAACAAGAGTTTACAGCATCATAAAACTCTTTATGTAAAGAAATATCGTAAACAAGATTTTTGTTTGAGTACTAAATTTTAAAAATTCATGTGTTCTTGTAGCTAACTACTATATATTTTTATAAAATAAAACGGAAAACTGTAATTAAAAAACAATTATTATTTACAATGCGGTCGCAAAGTCGTAAAGTTTTCCCCAACATCATAACTTGACCTACATCATTTTAGGATGCTCTATGAGGACTGATAATACTTCTTTTTGAGCTACAAATGTCAGCTTATCGTTCAAACAATCTTCCCAATACTTTTAAATGGAATCTCGATTGGAATGACACTTCATTTGAAAACTCCTTTTATGATGAATATAACTACAGACAATTGTTGCTATGAATTCAATAACGGCGTTATGATAATATCATTTATTATAATTATTATTACATTGTGAAATATTTAATATTAATTTAACAACTTTAATTCATAAAACGTTCAGAAAGTGTCTCTTGATCTTGGTAATAAGAGAGTCTATTAACAAATTTTTCTCGAATTTTAATGATTGTTTGCATCTTAATGTTATTATATACCTATCTTATTTTTTGTTTTAAATATGATGGACTGTGGTTCTGTTATGTACACCTTTAATTTTATATACCTCATAGAAAAAATTCCATTTATCTTATGTCTGTAGAGTGGGCGGGCCATTGTACTGGACCTCCATGACAATCCAGCGCCCAGGATAGATTTTGTCTAAAGTATTTTACGTGTATGTCGTAATGAGCAGGTGTCCTTGCTGAAATGTAATATCCATATCAATCTCTTACTTTCTTAATATTTGAACTATCAACGGGTCTTTTACATTTTCAATATCTCAATGTGTAATTGGACTATCAGATTTTCTTCAAGGAATAGCGGATCTATAAAGTGGCTTCTTGATCGAACGGTAAGAGTATCCCGGAGTCATGTGTTCGATTTCCAGTCGAATAGCTACGATTTTAGATAATAATGAATTTGATCAGTTGATTTCAGTTTCTACTTTGTAGTGGAAAAAACTTTAAATGCAAATATTTTTAAGTTTCGTAACACTCACAGTAATAAATATTTTTTTTTCCGCAACGTTAGAAAGTTAACTATTTTCGGTTAATTTTTTTGAGTAAAAAATACATACTTACTGGTCTAGTCCGGTAAAGTGACTAACGGGATCGGTAAAGTTTGTCCGATGAATTTTATGAATTTTGTTAAAGTTAAAAAGTTTTTTTGAGACTAGCAAGGATCGTTCCAGAAACAATATTATACGCAACATATCCGGAAAATGTCTTTACTAGGTTCACCGCCTTTTAGGACTCGTTGGGTTCGCTTTGAAAATTGTCAGCTTGCCCAGTAAAGAATCACTTTCCGGTCTTTTATGTAAATAACCAATGTTTTAGTAAATACAATTTACAAATTATTTTTTTTATAAAATTCTCCATGTTTACGAACAAAATTTATTGCACCATTATTACAAGATTCTTGAAAAAACATTATTTATCTTCAGTGTTCCACTAAAAATAACAAATGAATGTATAATAGGGTGAACAGAAATTTTCAATTTTTAAATTTCTTCCTATACATAGGGGAATGGAGGCCATTTGTATCTCAGAATGTTGGGAAACTAATTCAGCTTGATCAACAGGTAAAGGTTCACAATGACTCTGAAAATTTAAATTTTTCAATTTTTTAATTTCTTTCCTACACATATGTGGAATGGAAGCCACTTGCGTTCGGAATGATGCAAAAAAAAAATTGGCTTGATCAAAAAATATTTAGAGCGTTCACAACGACCTTGAAAATATGTAATAAATGATTTTAAGAATCCACAGGGGACGCATTATTTTTTAACGTTAGGAAGTCGGTTTAAATGAATTTGGAATCCATCTATCCCACTCAATCCAAATACCACCTATTCCTTCCAATGACCCTACACCAATCCACCACTTTGAAGGTAATCGTGGCATATAGAAGCTACGGGAAACCAGTAAAATAAGTCAGTCGTAATCGCTTTTGGCTTACGCGCGTAATGATTTGTTATTTCCTGGGATCACATTATACAGGACATGTTTCTCCTTGCAATGTAAAATCAAGAAACATTAGAAATTGAATAATTTCTTCAAAAAATTAAATACCTTTATTTCAGTTAGTGGCCGTTGGATGTGATGGAACCGTTGGCAATACTGGTACCAATGTTGGTGTTATATAGTTGAAGCTCTTGGTAAACCTTTCAAGAGGGGGGGGGGGGGGGGGGGGGGGGGGGGGGGGGGGGGGGGGGGGGGGGGGGGGGGGGGGGGGGAGGGGGGGGGGGGGGGGGGGGGGGGGGAAAGGAAGAGGGGGGGGGGGAAAAATTTAAAAAAAAAAAAAAAAAAAAAAAAAAAAAAAAAAAAAAAAAAAAAAAGGGGGAGAAAAAAAAAAAAAAAAAAAAAAGAAAAAAAACAACCGATTTCGGGGGGGGGGGGGGGGGGGGGGGGGGGGGGGAAAAAAAAAAAACCCCCCTCCCCGCGCCGAATTTTTTTTTTTGGGGGAAAAGGGAAAAAAAAAGAAAAAAAAAAAAAAAGAAGAAAAAAAAAAGAAGGAGGAGGGAGGGGAAAAAAGGGGGGAGGGGTTTTTTGGGGGGGGGGGGGGATTTGGGGGGGGGGGGGGAAAAAGGTGGGGGGGGGTTTTTTTTTTGGCGGGGGGGGGGGGGGGGGGGTTTGTGGGGGGGCGGGGGGGGGGGGGGGGGGGGGGGGGGGGGGAAAAAAAAAAATATAAAAATTTTAATAAAAAGAAAAAAAAAAGGGGGGGGGGGGTAAAAAAAAAAAAAAAAAAGGGGGGGGTGTTTTTTGTTTTTTAAAAAAAGGGGGGGGGTTTGGGGGGGTTTTTTTTTTTTTTTTTTTGGGGGAAAGGTTTTTTTTTGGGTTTTTTTGTGAAAAAGAGGGAAAAGGGGGGGGGCCCCCCAAAACAAAAAAAAGAGAAAAAAAAAAAAAAAAAAAAAATTTTTGGGGGAAAAGGAAAAAAAAAAAAACCAGAGGGAGGAAAAAAAAAAAGAAAAAAAATTTAAAAAAAAAAAAAAAAAAAAAAAGAGGGAAAAAGAAAAAAAAAAGGGGGGGGGGGGGGGTGGAAAGGGGGAAAAAGGGAAATTTTTTAAAAATGTTGGAGGGGGGGAAGGGGGGGGGGGGGGGGGGTTGTTTTTTGGGGGGGGGGGGGGGGGGAAAAAAAAGAAAAAGGGGGGGGGGGGGAAGAACATTTTTTTGGGGGGGGGGGGTTTAAAAATTTGGGGGGGGGGGGGGGGGGTTTGGGGGGCCATTTTTTGGGCCGGGGGGGGGGGAAAAAAAAAGGGGTTGGGAAAGGGACGTCCCGGGGACGTTGGGGGCTATTGGGTTGTAATGTAATATTTGCTTGCTTTATTTTAATGGGCTAAGATATCTTCTGCATAATTTAGACGGCCACGCAAAGGATAATCTGGTTTCTCTGGGATGATTGTAAAAAAACTGGAACGTTGTGAGAACACGGGACTATTTGAACCAATTGTGTTACCAGACATATAAAAAATTAAGGACTTTAGTTGCGATTAAAAATATCTATATGAAATATGTCAGACAGTATCCACTGGGAATTGTGCAGAATCATTATTAACAAGAAGTTCTGGAAAATTGTCACATGATCATTGGTTGATTGCGGCAAATTGAATTATGAGACCATATATCGGGCGGCGATTATAATAATATCAATTTTCTTCAGTTCCCATGTCATACGCAAAGCGTGGAACGTTGGTAACCGAGGCGTCAAGTGAAGTTTTTGGAATGAAACGCACAGATGCACATCAGATCAAGAATTGTATCTAGAAAATAATGCCGAATTTATAACCAAAAAATTGTTTCACAAAAAATACTAAATACACATAGAAAAACATCAATAATTAGTCGGATGGGTCAGTCGGTTGTGGGGAGGAACTCAAGTGCAGTGACCTCCAAGTGGTGAGTTCTGAGTGATTTTTATTAAAAAAAAAAACAGCGAAGAAGTGTAAAGGATATAAATAAGTTATCCATAAATATCACGTATAAGTTTTCTAGGTCGTTGTGAACCCTCAAGATATTTTTTTATTAAACCAACTTTTTTTCCCATTCATTTAGACCCAAATATCCTCAATATGCATAAGAAAAAACCGCTGCCAATTACTTGGAGATCAGAACTTCCTCATCGAAGTAAAACTCGACGTGTGGTGGAGTTTATAATAAAAGCAATTTTTCACGTTTCAAAAAAGTCACATTTTTTGACGTTTCAAAAAAAGTCACATTTTGATGTTTCAAAAAAGTACATTGGTGCAATGTCACTAACATTTTTTTTTAGAAATTGGGACCGATTTTGCTCATCAACGAGCTTAATCTCTTCCTTGATCTCTAGAATATGTGTACCAAATTTGAAAGCATTATCTTAAAAACTGTAGTTGTATCGCTTACCAGACAGACACAGACAAAAATTTTCCTGTCTGAAATTTTATGTATCGTCATAATTCGTCGAGATTCGTCCAGAAATGCAATAAAAATTTTCAAAACTTTTTTGACGAATACATAACTTCCTCTGAGTAAATATTTTTTACACAATATTTACTCCTATTTTTTATTTTATTTTTTTTATATTACCCTAATCAAAAGTATTTATACCAATTATAGGATGAGGAGATACAACAAATTAATATGTCCACAAATAAAAAATAAATAATTAATAAATACAATATATTGCACGGAAAAATAAAACATTAAGGGGGCCTAGTCGGGAAAAAGCTTCGGATAGCTGTGTCACTCTTTAGAAAGTTTTTATACATGTGCCGCTGAATAATTTTCTTTACTACCTTACTGGACGTTTTATTCACGACTTATTGAGGTGCGTTGATAGAGGTAAACTTCCTTCTCCATTTTATACAAAATCTTATTTATAAAATTCATTTAAACAGATAGTACGGAATAATTTAAATTACATATATGAAATCATTAGAAGACATTAAATTTTACTTTTTAGATGATATATAATTAGGACTAATCATTAAATTTCACTTATATTTACAGTATAATTTTCCTTATAATAAATTAATTAAAATAAATAATGTACCCTCTAGTAACTTTAACTACTTCCTCTTGGTTAATTACCAACTATGGGAAAAATTTTTTTTTTAAAATTACCTTACAAAACTGGTTGATTAGCTATATAAATAAAATAAATTACATAAAATATGTAAAAAGTTATAAATTTTTTCAGAAAATTATAATTATAATTAAATGTATCAACTCTGTTTTGCAGGCTATTACATTTTTCACAAATAGAAAGTAAAGATTTTAATACATTTTTTCTCGTTGTGGCAAGGTAGAAAATACTACAGACATGAGTTTGAGCCTTTGGAACATGAAAAATAGGCTGTTTCAAAAGTTTCTTTTTCTTCTACGGTCCTACAGTTCAAATCGAGCCTTGACTTCCTTTAATTTTCGCCTCCAAATATCACTGTCTGTAGCTCTTCTTCTCCAACTTGTGCTTCCTAGAAGGCTCCGTGCGTCTTTCGTTACTGCGTCTTCCCAGCGCTTCCTTGGTATTTTGCCCTGCATTCTTGTTAAGCGCCCTTTTGGGTAGTTCTCCATCTTTCATTCTTACAACGTGTCCAGTCCATTACAACCTTTGTATTCGAATATACTCTGAGAGTGGTGCTTCTTTAAAAAGCTGATACAGTTTGTTGTTATATCTTATGCTCCATGTACCATTATCGAGTATTTGTCCTAAAATCCTTCGCAAAACCTTTCTTTCAAATATATTTAATGTATTTGTGAACTGTTTTGTTAGGACACGCCACGTTTCGCTGCCGTAACTAACTATTGGCCTGATCATTGTTTTGTATACTCTTAGCTTCGTTTGTTGATGTACATTTCTAGACCGGAATATATGTACGAGCGCAAAGTATGCTTTATTTGTGTGTACTATTGTTTTATGTATCTCCTTGTCTTATATTACATCCTTACACAGCTCCACCCCCAAATACGTAAATTATTCTACTATCTCGATGCTATCCTCTTCAATGACATTTTGTATGATTTTGTTTTTTCCTATTTGAGTAAGAACTTTTGTCATTTCTATATTAATTTCTAGCTCTATCATTCTGGTGTGGTTTCTTAGTTGTGAGTATACTTATTGCGCTTTCATCGCAGTTCGGGACATGATGTTAATGTCATTTATATAGGCAGCTAGTTGGACATTATTAGCTGCAGTTTCTTCGACATCGATTTGTCTTATAACGAATTCCGGTGCTAAGTTAAAGTGCGTTGGTGCTGCCCATCTCCTTGTTTTAGCCCACGTTTAATTTGTCTTTGCGAATTTTATTGTTTGGAAGTTTATTTATAAAGATTAAGGCTTGCGTTCTTCTTCTCACGCAGACTCAAAACAGAAAATCTCATTAACAAATTCTGTTGAGAGAATTCAACAGGTGGGTATTGACCATCTAATTTATACGACATAAGTTTTAGCAGACGCCTTTGAATATTTTCTAAACTTCCCCTATATGTACTATATCGTGGTTTACATGCTATAGCAGCATACCCCAGATTAGACATAATTGTTAGTGGATTGAAAAGTAGCATACGTATGTTTGTATCAGTGAAACTCTAATAATTCTATGTCGAAGCCTAAACGTTTATATGAGATCTTAACAATTTCATTCACGTGGAAATTAAAAGATAAGTTGCTATCAAATATGACTCCTAGATCTTTGATTTAATCAAGCCGATTCAAGGCAATATTATTTTGCATCGTTTAGGGGGGGATTATTTAACATGCGTTAATCATGTATTTTATTCGGACTATTTCGCATGTTTATACAATCCAATATGTTATTAACGGAGCAGAAAATTGTTACGTCATCAGCGTATACCAAGTAATATACATTAAGATTTATAATGTCATTAATATACAGTACTAAGAGAAGTTGCCCAGCAATAGAACCTTGAGGTATCCCGGATAAAATGTAAATCTCTTTTGATGAGAATCCCCAGTATTCCACAAATTGTTTTCTTTGTAAATAGATATTTAAATTATTCTATCAAAGAAGAGAATAAGTCTACGTTTTAAGTTTTTTAGGTAAAAATGCCATGGTCCAACCTACCCAAATTTTATTTTATCTTTTAAATTTTATGGATACGTATTTTGTGGGCTATTTTTTCAAATTTTCATTATCATGTTCAATAGAAAACTTGGAATTATATTTAAATTAGGTATGCTGAGGAAAGAAATTATCCAAAGATTTTTTTATAGTTACATTTTTAGGTGGGAATTAGACTTACTTTTATGAACATATATGTTAATTGTATTTACCATATACATGATGCAATAAAGGGCATGATATTATAGCGCTCTATGCTTAAATTTATTTTTTTTTTGTCTTGGAAGGAGGTTTTGTCCTACTCTTCGCTATATACGCTTTTCTGGGAAAGTCTAATGTGCATATACGAATATTTGTTGTAAAAACTTGCGCTTGGTAATTCTATTGTATTTTAAAATTACTTTGCACTTTTTTTGATATTTGTGTTCAGGGTTTTGTGAAACAAATTTTCGATGCATTATTTTATGTTTTCAGCGATCTGTATAGAACTTTAGTTGTAATTAATATGCCTTCCTGACTTTAACAGACTCATAACCTGAATAGTATGAATGAATATATTGATACAGAAAATTAATTCTCCAGGAGATTATAATTCGAGTCGTGCGGCATAGAAGGTTACGTAAGTGATGAGGTATTCAATTGCAATGGTCGAACGAACTGACCGATTCTAGCCGGAAATGGAAGATCAGATTCCGTGACCCTCGGCGCTCAATTTGACGATTTGCCAAAGAAAAGACTCGGGAAAATGATGGATAGCAGAATTCATAAGGGATGTGGTTAGAATATAATAACCCACTTGTGACGGAGACGGTGCGATACTGGTGAG
>JANEYF010005433.1:0-2500 GCA_029963845.1 Rhamnusium bicolor | reverse complement strand
TGAACGCGTCGCTAAAAATGAGGCACTGGCAGTACCATGAGTGACTGTATTGAGTCGAAAATGCTTAATTTCTGAATCTGAATCGGAAACGCCAAACAATTCTTTTGTAGATCTCGATGATCTTCGTGTACACAGAATTTGCCTGTACATCTTAGTGATGTCCGCAGTTGATAACGTAAGTCATGTATTCCTAAACCTCCAGCAAAATTGTGAATGAAGTCATCTTGGATGGCCGGTCCGATCTTCGAGACATCATTTAAAGCAATTCCAGTATCCGATTTACAAGATGCGTCAAATACTACACGTAATTTTGTTGTAATGCTAGATGCCTTTGAAACACTGCTGTGTAGTAAATAATACTTGATCTGATCATTGTGACCTTCCTCTAAATTAACTTGTGACATATGGCCTAATTCTATGTACTCGCGCATAAAATGATGATGCTGTTTTGTGATAGGATCTCTATTTAATTTGCGCTCTACTGAAAAAAAAAAAAAAAAAAGTCTTTTGGTTTGCTATGTTCAAAGATTCACCGATTTCTTTGTAATTTGCCCGCAATAGTAATTTGACTATAAAACGACCAGAAGAATCGCGTTCAACTATTTTCTATGAAATGTTTTCACGCTCGAGTTCTTCTTGAGAACGATTTGATTTGGAAGGACATTCCTCCATGACCCAAAACTTTTCCAGCATTGATTGTATATCTGTATATGTTGATAACAACGAGTAACGCGAAATATAATTTTGATCTGCAAAATTACACAAAGGACCAGCCATGATTCAGCCCAACTTTATTTTTGTAAAATGGGTTGATTTTTTTCCTGTTTTTATTTGTCCGACTCACATTAACTCAAAGAATATGCCCGCACCTGTAATTTTATTCACGATTAAAAATTGGTAGTTAACACCTATATGATGTATGAACTGACTGAATTGTAGCCTGTACTTGGCTAGAAACATGCACATAGTTGCATTGCTGATTCCTGTAATAGGCAAATCAATTTTTTTGTATGTGCGACATTCTTAATTTCTGATACAATTCGTTTGTCATGAAATTGGCTTGGGACCCTTGAGTCCAACAAAGCCTTGCATTTTATTCTAACACCCTGTGAGTTAAGAATATAAACTATCGCTGTTTGCAATATTATTACTGGATCCTGAAAATTTTGCGCAATGTGTTGCTACACTAGGCCCTAAATTATTAGACGCCTGCCTTGTAGTGACCTCCATATTTAAACTTGTCTTTTGTTGAGATACGTGCATGTTTGCTTCCGTATCTTTGTTAAAATACAAAATTGTATTGTGCTTTTTACCGCAGTATTTTCAACAACTAGCCGTGCAAACGTTACTAACATGTCCTGATTTGGGACAATTGGTACATAAATTTAATTTTTTGATTTCAGTGTACCTGTTCTTAGGAGCTAAATTCAGCATCCTTTGCAATAAAATAGTGAATGTGTACCCTTGCAGAATGGACATACCGCATGACAAAATGAGAAAATGATTTCTCGCCTTTTGAGAAAACAATTTAGGCCCAACCGTAGAGCTACTACTGCTTTATTTTCCATCGTTTCCTTCAATAAACAACTTGTTTGTTAAAAATGAAATGAAATCATCCATGGTCGGAATGTTGTCTCTTATTGACGAATTCCCACTCTTTTCTTGTGGCCGAATCTAATTTGTTTGAAATTAAAAATGTAAATGCAGTATCCCAGTGTTCCACTGGTTGCCACAATTTTATTTTAAACACCTTAAATGTGTTACAAAACTGTCAACCAACTTCCGTAAATTAATATGGGATTCTTTTGGAACGATAGGCAACTCCAATATATGTTTTTTACATGACTTTATGAATGATTGTTCGGAACATTCTCCTTACCTTTCCTTTAGCATTTTCCATGCGATACTGTAATTATCGTTAGAAACCTCTAGAGCTCGAATTACACTAGACCCTTCCTTTTAGAGCAGTTTGTAAATAATAAAACTTTCGCACATTTAAAGCACCATTGTTATGTATTAATGCATGAAAACAATCGTGAAAGTACAAACACGTATCGTAGGCCCCATTGGATTCTAGGATGCTTATTTGTGGCAAGTTGACATTTATATTATCTGAGGACATGCGAAGAAATAATGGGCAAAGGTGATGTTGGCACACTTATAGATGAAATGTTGACATTAGCAACAGCAATTGGCAATTGATTTTCAAATAATACATGCTTTGTTGTTTGCTCATCACTTTAATCACCTAATTCTATGCTTGACTGAACTTTTCAAAATCATCGTATACGGTTTCTAATTTATTTAGACATGTTTGTAATTCACTAACTTTTTTGTTTGTCATAAAATCCGGGTAGACTGTCTACCGAAAATCGTAAGCCTTATGAGGTTGTGCTTTACATGTTGACCCCGTATCTTTACTAAATTTTTTTAAATCCGTCTCTTCCATTTTAAAATTCAATCTGTGTTTTTAGAAAGATAAAAAATATAAAAAATATGT
>JANEYF010005432.1:0-24624 GCA_029963845.1 Rhamnusium bicolor | reverse complement strand
ACATACAAAATTTTCTGAATCCATCGACGATGGCACAAATATTGCTTAAATAACTCATAAGAGTTAAGGGTGCTAAAGTTGTGGGCGAACTATTAGCACGTTTGCGGCTACCACCACTAGTTTCACTGATTTTCATCATTTTGAATACGAAAAGCACAAACAATAAATCAAAAAAAAAAAAAAAAACGGAAAAACCGAGAGCACTTTTCGCACACTTGCATACACTTACAAAGCTTAAACGGAAAGAATCTTGTTAGCGTCTCAAAATGTTCACCACAAAATTCTCAGCCCGTTTAATTAAAGGAAGGGTGATCACCCTGAGATCTCGTTGGTTGAAATGGTGTCACATGTCCAAAAGCAAGCCAAGCTTTAACCCCATTTTTGATCCTCATTGGTTTAAGTAAACCCACGCTAAAAAAACGACGCCAAGCTTTAACCCCACTCTTAATTTTCATTGATTGAACTTTCGATCGACTGAATGCGACATCTTCAGTCGATGGAAGCGTCATCTTACTAATCATTGCGCAATATACACTTTGTGTTACCGACCATAGTGACATCTTGCTGACTTCACCAACACCACTTACTGTTATGTAGTAGACTTCTAACAACATCAAAAATAACTGTTTAATTTAGGGCATAAGATGGATATACAGGTTTACGGCTGTTCAGCTGAAATACGTTTAATCAGTTGTTAAATAAAACGTTTATTCAATTGTATTGTATAGTGTTTAATATTAAGAATACAAAAATTGTTTGCATGCATTTTTTATCATATTATTCTATTATTTAAACTTGAGTATATCACAATATTCTATTTAACATTAGGTAAAATATATGTATAAGATTAAATACGGGTATGAATTTTCCAGTCACATGAATGTTTTAGTTTTAGACCTTTTCGTTAAATAATATTTATATTTTCACAATTTACTAACTTAACTCAGCTATTGCCGCAAGTACCTACATACACTACAAATGGTACTTGCATTTGATTCTCAAAATTTTCAAATTTTAATATATTTTCAGGTATTTGTTTCCCGTATTTGTCAACTCGAAATTATATAGATGGTGTGGTTGTTTGTATAAATGTGATTACAGTCATTTCTTTGGTGTTCAATTGACGTTCATTATTAAAATATAACAAGCAACCATCGCAAACATATTTTTATGATCGCTACCGGAAATTTGGGAGGAAACTAACTTAGACAAATCTTTTATGATTCATATTACATTCACCCGAAATTACCTAGTAACAAATTTACATGTATATGTCGTTTTTCACGGAGTAACACAAAAGTCTGACGACTTCATACTTTATTCTATTATTCTCAAATTTCTGTTCTAACCCGTATACATTAATTGAAATATTATTCATTTCCTCGAATTTCGAAATATCCCGCAATTTTACTGGAAAATTCATACCTGTAACATTTAAACTCTTGAATAATGTGGATATGATGATAAATCAGAAATATGGCCACTTGCTAATCTTGATTATGTACATTTACCACCGCCTTCTTATTTTCAATAAATTGTGTTCATTTAATATATGATGAACCACGAAGAGGGCTATACTTGTTCACGTTAATTTCGACAAATGCGATTTGCTCGAGGGTCCATCCTAAAAGAATAAATAATTATTAATCTATTCTGTTCGTGTTTAAATAAATATTAACATACCTGAATCACGTTATTGGAATTCCGTAGTTTGCACCACCATTGCATCCACAAAAAAATAGCAAAATATAAAAAAACAGTTATCAAATAACTTACATGGAAATATTGATGTAGAACAATTCATTGAAATCGAAATATATTAGCACCTAGTCTGATTCAACATGCAAGTGACCTATTATTATATTTTATAATACTCCAAGCATTCTTTCAATATTCTATTTATTATCTAATTTATACTTTATGCGTTATACTAAACTAATAGGTAATTAAAATATTAATACAGTTTTATTTTAATAATAAATTAAATACCAAATTTTATTAAAGCAGTACTTTTTCCACCAGGATATGCTGAAGAACGTTGACCTAAATATGATAATGTGAATTTACCACCCGAGGAATTTATTTTGTTAATAGTGTCCACATTTATAATTTCAGCAATCCGTTTCGGTAAAAATGATTTAAAACTTGTAATTGTACTTTCCTCAAACAAGGTTACTAAGATTGAATTTCCAAATCGTGTATTAAGCAAGGACATATTTTTTATGGTATAAGCTTTATTCACAATTAATGAAGAAATAGGTTTTTGTTCCAAAACCTGTGTATCTTGATTTATAAGCTCATTAAGTGCTTGTAAATCGGCTTCGGAGATTGCCATACTTAAATGAATATTAACTATGAAAGAATTGCAAAAAGTAATATGTTATTGCTCACTTGAAGTAATTGAGTCACTGCACTGTGCTATGCTATTTCTGCTGACTTTTTAACTGTAGACGATTCACAATAGGTATGATATTCTTCTGCTATAGCATCCATTTTATAGTACTAACACAACCCCACCACCTTAAGATTGTTGGTTAATTATACCTCACCACTCGAATTACCCATCATGATTCTACGTACTCACCACTCTAAGTACACATTACTACAATTACCCTCAACCACTCTAAGTACTCGTTACTCTAATTACCCGCCACTCTCAGTACGCATTACTCTAATTACCCACCCCACTGTAATTACTCATTACTCTAATTACGCACCACATTAAGTACTTATTGCTACAATTACGCTTCACCACTTTAAGTACTCATTACTCGAATTACCCATCACGGTATGTACTCATTGCTACAATTACGATTCACCACTTTAAGTACTTATTACTACAATTACCCAGCACTGTAAAAACACAAATGTAAATAAATATGACTTAAATTCTTAAGTAAGCCATATTTTATGTTCACAGAATCAATGATAAGTGCCTTAATATATACATTCACATACAATTACAAGGTACATAATATATTATTTGTTATTTAAAGAAGAAAAATATATAGATATACTTTAATTTCAATAAGATAAATTCATAATTAAACATGGTTAAATCATTTTCGATATCATAGGCAAATTATCCCAACGCATAAAACTTGCACCATAAGAAAAGCACATATACATTGTACGTCCTTTCTGTAGCAGACTAACAACGTAAATGAATGTGTATTGTGTGTTAACTAACTCCTCGCCCTCGTTTGTAACGACGAGACGGGTTAAGGCAACCCCACCACATTTCTACTTATTGTTGCAGTCACATCTTACGTTTACACATTTAAGCACAATCCACCACTCGAGAATGAGGGTGCACTTATTTAGAGAAGATACAATGCGTCGCAGTCTCGTGCATCGCTTTTAATTGTTGACACAATACCAGTGCCGTATTAATTCATTATTTTTAAATAAAACAAATGTTTATTGTTTTCATTTATTAATATTGAATAGATGCAATTAAAATAATACTCGTAATATTCGTAATATTCATCTATGCGCATTAATGACATACTGTATCTTCTCTAAGTAATTCCACTCTACCTATCATGATTCTACATACCCACCACACTAAGTACTTATTGCTACAATTATGCTTCACCACTTTAAGTACTTATTATTACAATTACCCACAACCACTCTAAATACTCATTACTCTAATTACCCACCCCGCCCTCTCCTTTTTTAGATACTATGTGTAATGCTGAGGCCCACTCACTTTTTGAACGATTTTGCCTTGCATCGTTAATTGTAACTCGTCTCTTGTTGCTTTTAAACGATCAGGTGGTAGTCGGCGAGGTCTACAAAATATCGGTGGTCCAGGTGTCGTCTTAACGTGGTACGTCAAACTGTGTTTCAGTTTGCGGCATATACCGGAGAGGCGTGTAATGTCGAGATATTCAGTTAACAGCTGGTGACAACTCGATTTGCCGTTTATGGTTTTAATTGTAACCATATTGCTTTCACACGAGCGGCCTGTTGCCGAAAGAGAAGTGACACTGTCCATCAAGCGAGGATTGCGAATGTCCACTAATAGTCCGTAAAAACTTAAAAAGTCTGCACCAATGATCGCTTCGTCTACATCCGCAATTACAAATTTCCACTTAAAAATTTCTAAATGGTTTAAGATAAAAGAATATGCATGCTTTAATCAAAACACAAATTTAATTTACAAAAGATACAGTCATTAGTTATAAGGCTGGGAATATATAAATAGACCACATTAGTGGCACGTTTTACTACCAGTCAAACTATTCCATCTCTTTCTCGCCTCGACCTTATTCTTACTGTACTAAGGCAGGGGTTAAAATTAAATTTTAAATTTTAGAAAACCTGTAAATATTTAACTATTGACTTTTCCTGTAAATGTTTTACCTTCACAATCTGCGCCTTTTTTAAAAACATTCTAATTTTAGAGCACTTTTATTTTTTTCGGAAAGGAAAAATAGTTATGACACAGAAGTATAATAAACTAGCTCTGTTTTCGTTTTATTTAAGCTTCAATAGTAAAATGTGAACAATTGCGCCTCAATCCTAAAATAAAATACTAACTAAATAATTCTGACCCTTAAAACACATGTACAGGACATACCTTATTGTGGGTATGGAAAGCAAATCAAATTGCCTGCTTAGTGGATTACGTCACGACTATTTTTGTGGTCTATCCAACCAAATACTCAAATAGAGTATTCACTAGTCACAAGTATTCAGTGCTATACCTATTAATAATGAATATTCGAGGATCCAGATTATTCGAATAGGTATTCGAATAATTCGAATTATTCGAACATTCGAATACTCGAATAATTCGAATATCCGAATAATTCGATTACCTATTGAAATAAATCGTATAATCCGAATATTCGAATATCCGAATAGTTCGAATATTCGAATATTTTTTCGAACGAATATTCGAATACTAAAATCTGGAAAATTCCCAGCGTTAATTAGTTACTATTTTTCTCATGTTGCTTATACAAAGCATAAGTTCATCAACTTCTATATCACTTGTTTCTAAGCTTTCATCAAACTCTACAATAGCATCACTGTCACTGTCCATCTTCTTAGTCACAAATATGACAGAAATATTTTATTCTCATCCCCTTCCTCAAAAATATGTTGTTTGTGTTTTTTTGGTACACAAGGCCTATGAAAATAATTTTTTCAATCGTCGCATTGCATTATTTCACCAATATTTATTTCATTGTAACATACAAAACATCTCAATATTTTCCTTATCCTTTTTTTTACTTTTCGGCTTTTCCTCTCGTTTCTTTTTTCTATCATCGTTTTGTTTAACTACGATTTTTTTTAGAACTTTGATTCTCTTCACGCTTTCGTTTTGTTTCTTACTTTCCCTTTCTTCTTTCTCTTTTATTGTACGCGTCTTCTCAAACATATGTTGATATTTTGTTGACGTAATGGCAAATGGAAACCGTTCTACGTTTCTCTTTCTTTTTGAAGTTACAGGAGTAGTTAAAAACATACCAAGCAATTTTGAATCTATAATACATTTACTGGTACTAGGTTTCGAGGAGTTAACTATTTCATGTAGAACCTCGCTCTTTTCAGTTTGTGATACTTCCACATTTTTTATTAGCAACTTAGGAGGAACGTTGTACTATACGTCATTGTAAAATCTGACAAAATGGAATCTTCTGGAGAATCATCTTCTTTTGTTCTACCCAGACAATTTGAATAATCAATCTCATTCGGATTAAATGCTTTAAAACCATTTATTAGTATCAGACTTAAAACTCGATTGAATTGCCTTTTCTAGAAGAGGAGCAAAAAGTAATTTTATTAAGCAATTCTCCAAGATGCTCTTCTTCTCAATCCCTAACTGTGCGGCGCGAAGCTTCTTTAAGGGGTCTAAAACTGCCACATCACACAGTTGCAAAATTCGTGTCGCATTTGGGTATAGAGCAAACACTTTTATTTCTACCTCATTACAAAGAAGACTCAAAAAATAATTAAGATGGAATTTATGGTCGTCTAAGAAGAGGATGACTGGAAATTTTACATTATTTTGAATAAGATGATGATAAAACACATTTGCTATATATTCGTAGAATGTCTCAGTGGTCATACATCCATTATTGCTACGACACCCAAGTGCAGGTTTACTGATTTTGCATTTTTTTTAAATATTCTCTGATATGTGTCTATAACCACTGGAATACAAATGCCTCCATTAGCCGAAAAAGTAAACATCACAGTTATATTTTCATTTGCAGAATCTCTGTCGATGGTAGACATGTTTTTTGAATCTCTGAGCAAATACATTTCCTGTGGTTGGGCAAATTTGAAACCCTGATTCATTCCGATTAAATACCCCAGATGGCTCGGCGATTGCGTCTTATAATCCTTTTTCTTTTATGTACTCATCAATTTCCGAGAACCAATGCCTTATATCTGTTTCAGCAACGCAAGCACTGACTGAACTAACAAGTTCTCCAGTTCTTTCTGAAATGTCGGTATGTCTCTTAAAAAAGGCCTAAGAAATTGTTGCATATTATAACAAGGTAATCAAATAATATTTATTTATTTATTCTCACCTTTACCCATCCATTTCCAGAACGATGATTTTTTTAAGAGATTCTTCCGAGGATTCTCATAAAAAAATTTTTGAACGCTTGACTTAAATCTTTAGCTTTTCTGGAAAATTCTTTAAGTACTATATCCTTCATCCATCTGAGGAAAAAAATTATACAACTAAGTAGTAATATTGAAATAAATACACATCTTACTTTACTAAGATCTCCTCTTCTTCTTCATTAAGAACAGGTGAAGACCAAAAGTACTTTTATGTTCCGTGTGTTTCATTAATTCAATCGTGGACTTAGGTATCTCATATTTACATTCAGCTGATCTGTTTTATTTTGAACATCACGTACGGCTTGTTCGAGTTTATTTTTGTCATACACTAGCGTTTTAGGCATTTTTGAATTTCTATAGTCAAAACACAGTACAAATACAATAATTTATGGGACATCCGTCCAATAACTGGTAAGATGTCCAAAAATTAATAATAAAAAAAAATACAAACGTAATGCTATAATTATTAATTATTAGACATACAAATAACATGTGATTTTAATTTACAGTTATTGGACAGGAGTCCAATAACAGAATTTTGAGCAGTACTGTAATGCAGTTACTGGACACTTAGTTTTTAGGTTATGATCTTAAATTAAATCAAAAACCAGCGAGACACATCATTTGCAAGTCATTCATAACGCTATTGATGTAGAGTTTAAATAATAGTTTAAATAAAAAAAATGTAACAGAATTTTTTTATCTTTTGCATTTCTTAACAAAGTATTAGGAATACCTACCTGACTACACACGCACTTTATCAAAGTCAACACAACACTATCAATGAGAATGAGTTTTTGCGCACTTTTTAGTAACACAATGCATTTAATAGAGTTGCCCTCTAGCGAACACTAAATTATGTAGCATTAATAGAAGTCTTATTTTTGACGTTTATGTGTAGGATGTCCAATAACTACATCATGTCAGATAACTATATGGTTTACCCTATGTTAATTGAGGTAATTGATGGTAGATGTACGTCCGTGGAAAAACACACAAGTCGGCGCCGGTATCAATTAGATACGAGATTTTTGATAATCGATCCGTTATGTAGAGGCGGTTTATGGTGAAACCGGCATTTAATGCCGCGTTGC
This sequence comes from Rhamnusium bicolor, assembly GCA_029963845.1. Taxonomy (NCBI): domain Eukaryota; kingdom Metazoa; phylum Arthropoda; class Insecta; order Coleoptera; family Cerambycidae; genus Rhamnusium; species Rhamnusium bicolor. The sequence goes on along the minus strand of JANEYF010005432.1, from coordinate 16,936 downwards.
TGGCTTTTATTGTAGCTGCATGGACTTGTGCATTTTTTATCGTTATCGCCGAAACATCGATGATACTAACAGTTGCTGTCATTGCTATCTTTGTCGCGGTGTCTGCTGTAATTGCTTGAACTTCGTGAATAATTTATGTTGTGACTTTGGGAGTGGCTTCGTTGTCGCGGCCATGTGAATTCGGCAATCTGTAACTTGAGCTCCCGGATTTGCTCGTGAAGGTTTTCGCAGTCACTGTCTGCAGTAACATGTATTTTCTGTCCTTTTGGGCTGGTCTCCGCAATTTTATCAACCAATTCTGTGACTTTTCCCAGTTTTGCATCCACCTGGGTGGCAAGTATGGCCTGCAATTGAGGTTTTGCCAGAGTTTGTGTAAAAAACTTTCTGGAACGGTGGTTCCAGCCAGGTTTTTTAAGAGCATGAGCAATTGTGACGGGGCACTGTCGTCCATTTCTTAGTGTTCCAGTAGTTGCCTAGTCCGTTGTTCTTGAGACGTGGATAGTCATTTAATTAATTCCGCTTAATTGTATTGTATTTATGTGTGACCGAGGAATTAGTGATACTCTCTTCTATCTCCTGTGTTACGCTGTTGTCCACGCGTAGTATCACATGGTAGAATCTTGTCAAGACCGCTGTTATTCGACACAACGCAAATTGACCCTCAAATTGAGAAAACCAAGCGCCAGTTTTTCTGGCCTAAAAAGGCGGAACCTTCACTGCTACCGGGTTTACCTCATACGCGGTTTCTGCAGCACTTTGTTGCTGTAGACTCTGCATTTGGTTTTTTTTATGTTTGAAGCTTTAATTATTTCACTAGCACACGACTTCTTCTGATAACATCGGGTTCACCAATAATTGTAGCGCTGTTGCTACTGAATAACTTGAAATCAGAAGAAGTTTTTTATTAACGAAAACAAAGCAAGTATGACAATTACAGTTGTGTGAAAATATCTAATGTGTATCTTTCGTGAGGTGTGATAAGACTATTAATATGTGTTAGTCAGGGAAGGGTATTTATGTAAAACAGTTGAAAGCGATGAATGGAAATTCCTTAATTTACTGCGGTCATCGATAACCTTGTTAAATTGCAGGTTGTTCTAAGTTAAATTAAAACTGATACTATTAGAGAACCCTGATTGTAAACTCTAATAATTATAATATTGTGTTTCCAGGAAGGTATGTTAGATTACGGTTTCTATAAGTACAATTGAAAGTGTACAATATTAGGAAACACCGACCGTAGATTTAATAAGTGTTTATTATCGTGTTTGGAAAAGGCTCGTTGTTGTGAAATTAAAATTATATATAAAAAAAGTAATTTTATTATCGCCTTTCAGGAAAGTCCACTAGAGAGATTAACTTTTTTAAAATGTTTCGTTAAATTTTTGCAAAAGTGTATTAGTTGACAGTATACAAATAATCAGGTGCCATCAAAAACGACACTAAGAAATAAATATTTATTAGATGACAGTATTAAAAAAATCTAAACTAAATGACAAAATCATCTGGATTAGCGTGGATGAAACCACCAATGCTTGCAGCTGAAAGGTGGAAAATAATATGCATTAATATAGTAATATACTTTTACTCTTGTCATCGCTAGGTAAAAATATATGTGTGTTACCCCGGTATTATCAACATTTAAAGGGACCTTTAACTTAAAGAAAGGCTGCGTCCAGGAAGTATTAATTACCACCACTATACAGTCAGAATACCTGCTGTATAAATCACCCTTAATCTACGTCTCTGCCACTGGTCCCTTCGAGCCCTAAGAAGCCATGGTTCACGAACGTGTATTGGTCCTTCGAGCCGGATCGTACATTGGTTCTTCGAGCAAAAAAGAAACCCGGTCCCGTTCGATTCCTGTCGAATCTATTGATCTCTATAATCCATAGAAGAAAATCAACCGGCGGTCACGTTCAATTCCTGTCGAATCTATTGAAACTTACATTCCAAAGAAAAAAAACTTGCCAGTGTTTCAGTTCGAGTCCTCTCGAATCCATTGGTACCCACATCCTAAAGAAAAGAACAGCTAGTTATCCAGTTCGAGTCACATCAGATCAATTTTTCCTACATTCCAAAGAGGAAAAATTAACCAGTGTCGAATCCATTGATACCCGCAATCCAAAGATGAAAAACCAACCAGTGGTCTAATTCGAATCCTGTCGATTCCATTGATCCCTACATTCTAAAGGAAAAAACCTGCCAGTGTTCAAGTTCGAGTCCTATTGAATCCATTCGTACCCACATTCCAAACAGCTAGTGATCCACATCGAGTCCTATCGAATCCATTGGTATCCACATTCCAAAGGCGAAAAACCTAGCCAGTGATCCAGTTCGAGACCTGTCAAATCCATTGGTACCCATATTCCAAAGAAAAAACCAGCCAATGGTCCCATTTGGAAGTCCATATAGGACTTTTGTTGGGAACGCTAGAAGCTAATCGTTTGTATGAACAGTCCTTCAAGACCCCACATAATGTCCAAGATTCAATAAAATGACGGACTTTCTGGAGAGAATATTCCAGTCCCTGGAATCCACTGCCATAGTCAATAAGATATCGTCCAGCAGCTCACATACTGGTCAACACACTACCAGTATTTCCAAGTCCTGTAGCTGTAGCTGTAGCTCTTGTAGCAACAACATCTCATCTATACCTACCCTAAATGCCAAAATTTACCTACCATCGACAAAATTCAAGCTGCAAGAGACAGACATCTATTTCTCAAATGTCTTAGCCATAACTACAGAGAAAAATGTCGAAGACAACTGAGATGCCAGAACTATGGACTTCCCCATCACATAATGCTACACAAAGAATCTAAATCAAAGTCAGCTAGAGGGAGCACCGCCACTGCTATCGCAACCGATCAGACAAAGCCACAACTTGAAGAACAGTCCGCCTTCAGCAGCCATGTTGGAAGAGAAGATCACACAATTCTTTTAGCCACCGCCCAGATTCCTATCAAATCATCATCACAGTCATACTAATTCTTTTGTTGGTATTCGCCCATCTCCTATGCAACATAAACGTAGACAGTAACAGAAACTCCCAAATACACAACCTAAGATGATTGAGCTCCAGCCGTTACGATGAAGACGAATCATAGGAATCGTGTTAGGAGATGTCAGAATATTTAATCGCTTAAACATTGTGTAGCATTGTGTGATGCAGAATTACACAGATTTGGCAGTTGAGATATAGGCGCCTGTTCCTTGCAGCTTGAATCTTCTCATTGGTAGTTAAATTTCGGGACTTAGGGCAGGTATTATAGATGAAGTGTTGTGCTTGCAATAGCTACATTAGTTGGAAATACTGATAGTATATTGGCCAGTATGTCCGCTGCTGGACGATATCTTATTAGCTATGGCAGTGGATTCCAGGAACTGAAATCTTCTCTCCAGAAAGTCCATCATTCCATTGAAATCTTGGACTTTATGTGGGGTCTTGAGGGACTGTTCATACAAACAATTGGTCTGCGTCCTATTTTTGGGTGACGATGAGAAAGAAAAAATGTATGTTTAAGTGCTTAAACATTCTGGTGTTTCCCACCAGCAGTCCTGTCCCTTGATTATTCTTGATTGTAACGGTGAAGAAGAAACCATTATAAATCTAAATTGAACTACAAGTTGGGCATTGTTATCGAAAGAGTTTTCGATAAATTTTAACTTTTCTTCAAAAAATCATTATAACCAAAAAATAACCTAATTTACATAGAAGGCCTCAGCCACTCAGACATTAAAAAACAGCTCAAGACCGGAATAACACGGCTTCAAAATTTCACAATACACTACTTTTTTAGTAAATTCAATAGATAATATCTTTCTACATACAAAACCTCAAACTAAACATTTTTATCACTTCTCGATTTTTAAAAGCAAAAAGGGTAAAATTTTCATAAAAATTCATTTTTCAATAACCAGACCGATGCTGGGCGTCGTGACGGATTAATTATTGTTAAAATAGACAGAATGCATCATTACATTCATTTCAAACAATTCCAAAATATTTTAAACGTTTTTACTTCTTTCTGGTAAGTCACAAAAATTCCTAACTTTGGTGTCGTGAAAATAAAACTTTCTTAGTAGCCAACAGAATCATGAAATATTAACATTTTAATTTCTGCTATAAAGATTCGAAAAATGCCAGTAAAGAGGAGTAAAAGACCAAATAATAATAATTTCAAACACTATCATTGTTTCCCTGGATCACGTTTGCCTGCAGACTTGTTTATGCGTGATTACAAATCTGTCATCGGGAAGCTTTTCGAGCCAAAACTTCATTATTTCCAACTATTTCGTGTATCTAATTTGCACACCGTGCTTAGTGCTTACTTCCCTAATATTTAATACCAACATTTCATACATGCGTACCGACCAGTCTCCAAATGGGTAATTCGCGCGCCGCGCCAATATTCTTTGGCTTGACGATGACCTTGGATAGCAGGGGTCGGAAGTTTTACTTTCCTTTACCCTAACGCATCGCTGTAAGCCTAGACCAACTTCGTAAGGGGCGGACCTGCTCCACCGGCAACCCCGTCCGCTGATGCGAACGGGGCCTATTCGTAGTTAATTCGGGCATCCTTTAGCCGCAAACTAACATGGCTCCATTTATCCTTGCAGCGAAGGATGACTGGTGGTATCTTCGGCGCATTTGACGCCGGTGTTGAGGCTGGCATCTCCTCCGTCGGTGGCTCCAGCTGGCGGTTTCTTCGGTGGCGCTCGGTTTCGGCCCCCTCCTGACTGGGACCGCCGTTGCGGCGCTTTGCGTTTCCCTCCTGACCTTCCTGCTAGTGCCCTCCTCCGCGGAGTCTTGGCTGTCCAGGCTCTTCTTCTTTTTTTGCGCGGGCAGCGTCGCTGATGGTGGTTCGGCGTCCGCGTCCATTGGTTGGTGATGGGAAATGCCGGTACAACTCTTGTATTTATGTGAATCGCTGTTGTTCTCATAGGTTCCTCCCCTCGAGGTTTACGGGCACAGACGCGCTTCTCGCACACTGAATCGTGCAGTAAAATAACGCAGCATTAAGTTCGTGTTAGTAAATTAAATATTATAGACACTTATCAAATAACATCACGATTACTCCCTTTTAACGATAGAAAACAATACAAGTAATCTCCATGCATAACTTAGCTCCTATCGGGGCCGAGGCTCTCCCAGAAATGGTTTGAGCAGAGATGAGAAATTCTATTTTCATGAAACAGCGCTGCTCTGTTAGACTCTGCCTACTGTTGTTCCATTAGGCTCTGCCCTCAAATTAAATGCATAAAACCAACAGCTTGTACACGCCCTAGTACGTGTTAATTAAGAATGGATATGTTTCAATCCGCGATTGATGTGCAATTGATGAACAAGCAAGAGTGTGCGTGTGTCTATTTTTATATGTAAGAAGAACGAGTTATTGGATTTGAATTATTTTGTATTTGTAATAGACTGTTGTATGGTTAGATGAATATTATGAATTATTTTTGGCGACGGCTCTCACATGTATGCTGTTAGAAGGTCGTGTGGTAAGTCCCTCGAACAGCATAAAAATATTAAATAAAATATATAAGATGAAGTGATAATACTTTGTCTAATGAGTGACTTCACTGTGGATATGTTAGTGTAAATAATCTAAAAGTGTTATGATCTATTACCTTTCGCTATATGAAAAGAGGGACAGGGTTGTTAAATAAACGAACAATCTGGCAATGTAACACTAATATATAATTTATTTATTTTAAATAATTCGACAAAAATAAAAATGAATTCTTTCATGAAAACTCCAGATTAGATGGATAATGTTAACAAACTAAAAGATATTCTAGCGTATCTATTCTTTAGGATAAAGCGGCCTACTGGCGTAGCCACCTTTTAGGTGAAACAGTTCTATAATGAGAATAAATATTAATTTGATAACGTACAAGGTAATAAGTTGTCTAGTAACTATAATTCTTTCTACCTAGCTCGTGAGGGATAGCTTTAAAATGAAGAACTATAGAACCCAAGATTATTTTGATAATCTAGCAAAATAATAAGCTACCCCCTTTAATTAGGGTAGTCTATGTCGTCATAATCGTAAAGCAAGCAAGAATTACAGAAGAAGATAATTTACTCTGTGTAAGCAGATATGTTAATACGGTTATTTAGATAATCAAGCTTAGATAAATGTGCAATAAATTAAAGATGAATTATATTTACGGGTGTACAAATCTGCATAAGACCCAAAAAAGACCCTTGTCACTCTTTTTGTGAAATTAATACTGATATTTTATTATAGAAATTGATTAGAGGCGATCCAAAATGAATAAAGGCTACTTACATGTGGAGTCAAGATAGGCCACTGGTAAAAATATTCTCCCAATTATTATTTAACTAAAATGACACCACTGTGTTGCAATAGTAATGGTTTAGCGTGTATAAGGCTTGTTGTTGAGTTGTGAGTTGTATTGGAACTGACTGCTCCTGGAACAGCAATTATTTTTATAGGGGTACGAAAAATCGAGAATCGATGGTGTCGAATTTTCTAGAACAATTTGCATTGGAACGAAATATGGTCCAATAGTAAAGAATATCATCGAGTGATTTCTAGAATGTTCGGTGCTTTATATTTATACTTGAGGAGTGGAGCTCGCTGACAGCTCTGGCCTATCAGAAGCTTTGTTTTAGGCAGGGGGCGGAGCTAATTGAACATACCATTACACCTCCGGGCTTTCGGAGAGTGGCAATTGGATATTTTTTTGGTTAAATATGAAATACCTAACTATGAAATGCCTAACTTAAAAGTGTTGGTGCTACGCCACTGATTATGGGCAAAATTTTCTATGCTGTGCCACTACTACATGTGAAAGTCCTATGCTAATATTACATATGAAAATTCTTTGCTATTCTAATGTTACATATGAAAGTCCTATGCTATGCTAATATGGTATATGAAAATCCTATGCTACGTCTATGTACAATATTTACAAGACTTACATTTAGTCAAACATCACAATTCGTGCGCATCTTCCTCTTCTCTTGGGAGGTGGTTCTGGCGCAGCCTGCCTCGCTCTTGAGGGGTTTGCCGGAGAATTCGCCTCAGTCTCCTCCAGTTCATTTGCTTTGGGTAGCGGCTCAGGATGGCGCTCTTTTCGTTTTTCGCCTGCTTGTGTGACACGGTCGGGTAAATATGTCTCTGGGATTTGGCATGGCTCTGAATGACGCTCTGTCATTTGAGCGCTTGCTCTGCCTATCCAGGGACGATGGTCTCGTCTGGTTCTTGGCTGGTGGATGGCTCTTCATCCTGAGGAGGCGGATTATGGTCGTCTCCCTCGACTTCGTCCTCAGTTAGGTTATTATTGGGCTCGTCGTCGCTCTCTGTGGCGTCTGGTATGTGGATCTGTACATTTCCTGGAGGAGCTGGTCTCATTTGGTCGACATGGAGTGTGATGAATTTCCCCTTTCGGTTTAGCTCGTAAATTTTGTTTGATTTTTTTTTTCGCCTTTATATGGGCCCGTCCATGATGGGCCGAATTGGGTTTTTGTGCTAGCTGGTTTACAGGTAAGAACTTAGTCCCCCTGATTGAATGTGACCTTGGGTACTCGGTGTAGTTCCAAGTATTTGCTTTGGTATGTTTTGTGCTTGTCTCTGATCTGTTCAGTATCGGGTCGTCTTGTAATTAGTCGTTCTCTTCTGTATTGGGAAATCTCCTAATGACCTGGAAGGGGCAGTTCATAGCCCAATAGGACTTTGCAGGGTGTCTCTTGGGTGGCTGCGTTTTTTCTCGTCCTTAGTATAAATAAGGATCAATATACCCTTATGGGTATATTGATCCCAAATGCTACTTTGTTTTAGGTACATAAGTGATCGAAGTACTTTCTTAAATTCTTGGACTCATCGTTCAACGGGATTTGCTCGTTGATGCACCATGGCTGATTACAGTATTCTAATGTTCTTGGTCTCGCATAATCGTAGATAAGTGTTACTTAGGAATATGGAGTCTTGATCTGAGATGATGGTGGTAGGTGTACCGTAGCGAGCGATTATATCTACGACTGCTATGGCGTCGGCTTTCTCTACGTTTATCGTTTCTACCCATTTTGAGAAGGTGTCTTCTACTATGATTATGTATTTATTGTTCTGTCTAATTTTTGGGTATGAACCTAAGACATCAATGCTCACAACTTCAAATGGACTACTGGGTTCGTGGGCACATTGTGGAGCTACTTCTTGTATCTGGCGAGTTTTTACTTGGGCGCAGACCAAGCATTTTTTTACGTAGTTTCCCATATCCCTGACCATGGTTTTCCAAGAGTAGGTACGCTGTATCTTTTGGAGAGTCTCATCCCTACCTGGATGCGAGCATTCGTCTGTATTGTGATGCAGGTTAATGATGGATTTGACCATATTTCGGGGTACTATTAAGTAGTTGCTGTCTTCCCCTTTACGCCAAAAAAGATCATCTTCGACGAGATACCTTCTGAAGAAGTTTCGGTCGGTCGTCGTTCTAAGTGGGTGTTGTTGCAGTCGGAGCCATCTTTGTTTATTCCTTCCTATTAGGGCAGATCGTTGCTGTGCTTCGATTACTTGTCGATAAGCCGTGTCGTGCTCCAGTTGATTGATTGGGTGGTCATTGGTAGTGAAGGTGGGAGGTAGCATTCGCTCTTCGTCCAGGTCCGTTCAGTCTATGTTTTCCTCCTAATTCCGGCTAAGGAAATCGGGTAGCTGGTTGTACCTCCCGGCGCAATGTTGGATAGTAAAGTTATACTGCTGGAGGAGCAGGGACCACCTCGTGAATTTTGTCTTGGAGTCTTTATTCTTATGATATAGTAACGTGCGGCTATCTGTCTTTAGTATGAAGTAGGTATCCTCTATGATATTCCTGTATCTCTTAATAGCCGAAACTATGCCTAAGGCTTCGATCTTATTTATATGTTAGCGTCTTTCAGTTTGACAGAGTGGAGCTGGCGTATGAGATTATGTGTTTTTCTTCTTCGCTCGTTTCTTGGTACAGGGCACAATCGATGCCTTCCATGCCGTCCGTTTGTAATATGAATTGTCTTAAATAGTCCGGCCCGTGTAAGGTCAGTGGCTTGGAAACTAAATCTTTAATCTGGGCGAAGGATCTCCTGCATTCGTCTGTCCATTTAACTTTTGGTATCCCTTTTTTAGCAATGTTGTCAGAGGGTATTGTCGTCGTGGCTATGTTTGGGACATATTCTCGGATCCAATTGATTGTTCCTAGGAAACTTTGTAATTGTCTCTTGGTTCTAAGTTCTGGGAATGTTTTGATGGTCGTAATATGTTTTTGTTGGGGCGTCCCTGTATCGCCGTCAATGTGATATCCCAGGTAGTCTATCGTGGGCGTTGCAAAGGTACACTTCTCGGGAGAAATCGTTAAATTATGGAGCCGTATTCGTTCAAATATTAATCTGAGATGTGTCCAATGCTTGTCAAGGCTCTTGCTGTAGACTAGGATATCGTCTAGATATACCTTGACAAATTTATGGAGATACCCGGTGAGAACTTCGTGGGTCATGAGTCTCTGGAATATTGATGGTGATCTTTTAGTCCAAACGGCATTACTATGAATTGAGCTCCGTCCAGCGTCGAGAAGGCTCTGTATTGCTTGGAGTTGGATTCGAACGGGATCTGCTAGTAGCGTACTCTTAGGTCCAGCAGTGTGAAATATTTTGCTTCTCCCAAGTCCTTAATATTCTCCGTAATTTTAAGTGGGACTTTTCATTCAATTATTTGATAAATTAAAAGCGGCTGCTTATTGGTATGTTGTCAATATGTACCTCGAACTCCCGTTCTTCGTAAGTGGTGATTGGTTTTGTCCCACAGGCAAGGTGGAGATTTACTATTTTTGGAGGCTGATGAAGATGCACTGTCAGATCTGCTCTTATAATGTTTTTTCCCGCTCCTGAATTGAGGAGGGCCATGACTTCTTTTCATCTGTACTTTGTCGGGGTAGTTGGTGAAAATAGGCTTGATTTGTCACGTCTGGGTTTTGATCTTTATTGCCCATGTTTGTGGATGGGTCGACTTCGGTTGATGTCATATCCGGTGTGTTGTCAAGTTGGGTCATGGGGTCGTCTCATTTAGGCTTTATTGTTCGGGGGTCGTTTGGTTCTCCGAATTGTTGACCCTGGTATTTTTTCTATGCTGTCACCGACCCCTTAAGTGTTTTCCTGGCTCAGCGGACAGTCTCGGTAATAATGCTGCATAGGTCAGGAGTTCTAGATTGGTAGGGTGTTGTGATGTTGGCCCTGGTTCTGGTACGATGGTCTTGCCTAACCCCAGGCCTGTTTTTGGATGCGAGGACTGTCGTATTTTGATTAGTTGTCTGGATTGGTTCTCGATGGGAATGTTTCTTTTTGGGCCATGTGGATTTTGTCCAGGTCATTCTAGATAACCGTGGCTATCTGAATGAATTCTTCTGGACGTTTAAAGTGGTCGTGATCTTATTTCTGGTCGAAGTTGTTCGATTATTAATCTTGCCATGGTTTCTTCAGGAATGTAGGGGTCGAGCCTGGTAAATAAGCATGTTTTTCTTGTTATGAAGATGGCCACTGGTTCGGTATCTTTTTGTTTCTCTCCGTATAATCTTGACTGGGCTGCTGCTAATATAGAAGTGGAGTTATATTTTCCTTGAAGCCTGTCCTGAAAGCTCCCAAAGGTTATATTCAGGTTCTGGCAGGCTCAAACCACTCGCATGCCTCGTCTCTTAATTGATTACTCGCTATTTGGACTCGGTCGTCTTCGTCATTGATCTGGTGTCTGGTGAAGTGTTTATGCAGCTTCTTGATGAACACGCTGGGACCCTTGTGTTCAATGCCATGGAATACGGGTAATGGTGGGCCGGCGGCTCGGCTCCCTGATTGTGATGCTTTCGTTAATGCATTGGCTAATGCTTGTGTCAGCTGCGAAGCTGCTTCCTCCATTTTGCTGTTAGGTGCGCCACTGACTTCGTGATTTGCTGGTGGCGGCAACTTCGTGTTTCGTATTTCGATGGGTGTCGATGTTGGACATTATTTCATCATAGGCAGTGAGTTTTTAAAGGACCATTCCATTGGATTGTCTGCTTGGAATCTCGAAATATTTAGGATTTGGGTGATGTCTTCAAGTGCGTCATCGGCGGACTGTATTTGGTCTTGCATCTGTTCTAATCTGTCTTATTGGGACATTTTCGGCTTTTTCTTTCTTCCCTTCTGTCTTCTTTCTTCTCTTCGTTCTTCTGTAACTGGTCTTCTATGACTGTTCTTCTTTCTTCTGTAACTTTTCTTCTATAACTCTATCTTCTGCAATTGTTCTGGTTGAATTGTTACTTATTGTTTCGTTTGTTTTTTATTTGGGTTCGTTTGTCGCTCTTGACTTTTTACTTTATACAGGCCCCTCGTTGGCTAAGCCATGTATACGCCCCAGTACTCGTTAACTAAGAATGAATATGTTTCAATCCGCGACTGATGTGTAATTGATTAACAAGCACGAGCGTGCAATTCAGCTGTGTCTACTTTTATATGTAAGAACGAGTTATTGGATTTAAATTATTTTGTATTTGTAATTGGCTATTGTATGGTTAGATGAATATTACGACTTATTTTTGGCGCCGGCTAGCTGTTATTTTCACATGTATGCTGTTAGAAGGACGTGTAGTAAGCCCCTCGAACAGCACATGATTATTAAATAAAATATATGTGATAATACCTTGTCTAATGAGTGACTTCACTGTGGACCATCCTGTATATGTTAGGGTAAGTAATCTGAAAGCGTTATGATCTATTATCTTTCGGTACCTGAAAAGAGGCGTAGGGTTGTTGAATAAACGAACAATCTGGCAACGTAACACTCATATACAATTTATTTATTTTAAATAATTTGACAAACAAATGAATTCTTTCATGAAAACTCCAGATTAGATGGATACTATTAACAAACTAGAAGATATTCTAGCGTACATATTCTTTAGGATAAATTGGCCTACTGACGTAGCCACCTTTTAGGTGAAACAGTACTATAATGAGAATAAATATTAATTCGATAATTTACAGGGTAATAAGTTATCTAGTAACTATAATACTTTTCTACCTAGCTCATGAGGGGTAGCTTTAAAATGCTGAACTATAGAACCCAAGATTATTTTGATAATCTAGTCTACGTCCTCATAACCGTAAAACAAGTGATAATTACAGAATAAGATAATTTACTATGTGTAAGCAGATACGTTAATATGGTTATTTAGATAACCAAGCTTAGATAACAACTGTGCAATAAATTAAAGATGAATTAAATTTACGGATGTATAAATCTGGATAAGACCCAGAAAAGACCCTTGCCACTCTTTTTGTGAAATTAATACTGAGATTTTATTATAGAAATTGATTAGATGCGATCCAAAATGAATAAAGGCCACTTACATGTTGTTTCAAGGTATGCCATGTGCACTCCCCTGAATATTAGACAATGACCGCGCCTACGGTTAAGTGCCTTGAGGTGGTGGATTAATTTAGTAATAGGAGCGTACAACTTTTTTATCTCTCGGTCTGTTATTAAATAATGCCCGGCTGTGATGATATGTTTACTTTTTCATCGGTTTTCTATCAACAGGGGGTCGCTCTTAACTTCCTTCAGCACCCCTGCCTAAGGAATCTCTCTTGATGTCCTCAGAGGTACTTGACAAAAAAACTAACCAAAAAGCAAAGCAATTAAGAGTTTAATGAAATTGTTTAATCAATAGTGGCGTTTATTTGTAGGGTGAGCTTAGATTTTGGCAAAACATCGTAAGCGACATTTTAGTCCCTTTTAATGTTTTTGATCCTACTTGTCGGTTACGATAAGTAGTATATCCCAATAAATCATAGTAAGTCAATTTTATTTCACGTTCGAAGTTAATTTAAATTTAAACTTATCGCAAACGCCCATATCTTGCAAACTTGTACCGCCAAAACATCTTAAGCAGGTATGCTTGACCAGCAGAATATTGTAAGCACCAGAGAAATAATATTATTGTTAACAGGACATAAAGTAGTCAGCACATACTTTATTGCCGCCAATAACTTAACCTAGGTATAATTTTCTAGGAAGTGTTTTTATACGGTCGTTTGCTCAGTTGATTCCCTTTAGTGAAATTTTTATTTAAAAGTGTTTTAAAATTTCATTTTCCCAACAATTATATTTAGGTAAGTAGTAGTAGTAGGGAATATTTTAAATAACATTTAAAATTTTTAAATTAAATTATTCGTTATCGTAAAGTAGTGACATAAAAGTAAATGCACATAAACTTAATTGATTCACCAATGAAAATTTTAATTCAGCTCTGTTTCAAAATGTTTTAACTATGTAACAGGTATTTATTTATATATCAAATTTTTTTTTGTGATTGTTAACTAAATGCAATCTATGGCGTTTTGTGAAATGTTTATTTCTTCGTTAGTTCTTTGGATTTATGATAATTATTTATTGACTCTTTAGATAAAGGCTTCCTCGAGAAGTAGACTGATGGTAGATATGGCCATTAAAGAAAATTGCAATAAGTCCGAAACTCCCAATGTGCCTAAAAATAATAATATTGTGGTATTATCGGATGTTGATGTTAATATTAATTTTCCGGAAATAACAGATTATAATAGCCTCGAAAATTTTCAAGAAAGTATTGATTATTTTGATATAGAGAGTATACCAGTTGTATTTCAAAATAGTAACTTGTACATTAATGACAATATTGATACTGAGATTGAGAATGAAATTCCAGTTGAGCAAAGTTTTTTATTAGATAAGTCCTCTTGTTCTGGTTTGAATTTTAATCAAATTTATAAAACTTTAGAAAGCAGTAAAACAATTTGTACAAACAAATTGGTAGATTATTCGTCAAGTTCTGATTCTGAAGTGTTTGAAAGTCTCCAGACCAAAAAAACAAAAAAATCCGTAGATTTGATTCTGATTATTCATATCATGAACAGAAAAATAATAGCGATTTTAGCTCAATAAGTTCAGATTTTGAAAATGTTGGAGAAGTAACACTAAATGTCGGTGAGGCAGGTTTGAGGAAACCTAAAAAAGTGAATAAGAGGAATGAAGAAAAAATTAAAAAAACCTTTGGTGCGGAAAAATATGTGCAAGAAAATCCTTGTAAAAACAAAAAGTGTCAAAATTCCTGCGCACAAAAGTTTACAGAGCAAGAACGTCATAATATTTTTGAATTTTATTGGGGAATAGGGAGCCACCAAAAGTAAAAAGATTGGCTGTTATCATGTGTCAAACAGGTAGACATTAAGAGAAGAAGGACTTACGTTACTGATAGCAGAAGGAGTAGATCATTTATATATGTAATACCATGGAAAGAAAATGAAATTCAAGTATGCCAGCAGTTTCTTTTAAAACTTTATGCATATCTCAAATGACCTTGAGATATACTAAAAATAACGCAGTTAATTACAGGTGTGCAAAAGTTGACCAAAGAGGCAAGCACGAACCTAAAAATAAAACTCTATTAGAAGATAGAAAACATGTGCATGAATTCATTAAAAAGTTACCGGCTGTATCCTCGCACTATTGTAGAGCTAGCTCAATAAAAAAATATTTACCTTTAGAACTGAGGAACGTATCTTTTTTATATAGAATATTTCTGAAAGATCAATTCGAGTTTTATAACAGAAAATCCAAAGTATCCCTAAAGGTTTTCAGAAACATTTTCAATAAAGATTTCAACATCGGTTTCCACCTTCCCAAAAAAGACAAGTGTGCCACTTGCGAAATGAGGAAAGATGCTACTTTTGTGTGTTCAGAGGAGGAGCGAAAACTATATAAAACGCACCTAACAGACAAGGACATCAGCAAGCAGATTTTTCTTTCTGATCAAAATAGAGCTAAGACAGATAACAGTTTTGTTTGTGCCAGTTTTGACTTACAGAAAGTCTTGAACACCCCGCATGGTAACAACATGCTTTTGTATTATTCAAGGAAGTATTCTGTATACAATGAAACCATTTATGAAAGTGGGACGCGAAATGTATTTTGTTATTTGTGGGGTGAATCCGATGGTAATCGTGGTTGTAATGAGATCTGTACAATAATTTTCAAATATTTTCAAAAAGTTGACCAGCGAGGTCACGTTAAAAGCATTGCTCTTTACTGTGACAGTTGTGCTGGCCAAAATAAAAATCGACCGATGTTGGCTATGTTATACAAATTTTTAAATATTGCCCAAAATATACAAGAAATAAAAATAATTTTTCTTCTTCCTGGTCATACTTATATGCCAGTTGACACAGTTCATGCCACAATTGAAAGATTTGTAAGGAAACGTATTGTCTGGGCACCATCTGAGTGGAATACTTTAATTACCAATGCAAGGGTTAATCCAAAACCGTTTGAAGTTATTAATATGAAGCATACTGATTTTGTATCTTGGAAAAACAATGCCCAGAATCTATTGCCAAATAAAATAAATAAAACTACTGACGGTCAAAAGCTTCAAATGAATCAGCTACGAATTGCATATTTTAGAAAAAGGCGAGGATTGCATAAAAATTAGCAATAATTCATACACCGATTCCACAGAAAAGTTAACTCTGCCTATTTGTATACGTAACAGTAAGTAAAATATAAACATTTTATTTAAAATCCTAATATATTTTTTTAGATCGAATATCCAGACATAATAATAATGTAGTAAATGATGGTGATATTTTATATCCGACCACACTACCCATTTCTACTTTAAAATATCAAAATCTTTGTGAGCTTTGTGATAAGTGTGTAATACCAGAGCGTTTTGTCAGCGAATACAAAGAATTTAGGAACAAAAGTAGTGTTCCAGATATCTTAGCAGAAACTGATGAGGATGACGAAATAGTTGAAGAAGATAATTCGTAAATTTAATGTATTAATAATTAATATTCCATTTCATTTTCATATTTTATTTTTGTAAAAATCCTTATCTTTATGCACAGATACTGTTAGTTTTGTTGTCTGTGAGTTTCTATTCTGATCTTGTTAATTATTATTAATATTTTCATGAAATAAAGGATTTTAATTGATGTTCTAGATACATTATTTCATTTGCAAAAATACTTAGACCTACAGAATATCGTATGTTCATCGTAAGTTACAAGTGTATATATTTTACGTATAGCTCTGTTACCGCCAAAATATCGTAAGCGTCTAAAATTTGCAAAAAAATAAGTTTACGCAGAAATAAATTACTAATATAATTTCAGAATAACAAAAAAAAACTACACATCGAATTTCAGTTTTGTATATCTATAAATAAAACTTTAATTCAAAAAGTCATTTCCTGTAAAGTTGACCATTTGTCGCTTACGACGTTCTGCCAAAAACCCATCGATATGTAATGTTTATTTTTTAATTCATTAGCTGCTTGATAATAATAAATTGTTGTCTGAAAATAGTAGTGCACTCATATGGGGATAAGCCCCTGAACTATAGATGTCAATATTACTTTGAATTAAATTAATTATGAGAAATAACAGTGAAGGTTTTGATAAAAAAGATGTGCATGCGTAAAAAAAATAAAACAGTTTATTGTTATTTAATAGTACAATCAAAATTAACCTATAAATTATTTTATTAATATAGTAGAATAATTATAACTTACAGTGTTTAAGTCTAGAATCCAAAAAAGGCAAAAGCAGCTTTATAATAGCACAATATTTCGCAAAACGTTGACAAGATTTCCACCACTTATGAAAAACCCCACAATATCACCACTTTTCTACACTTAATATATTCGTTGAAAGAGATAAACAGTGTTATTATATTAAAATTATTTGTTATTAATGTATATTCAGAGCCGTTTTGTGGCTGGAGCTAAGTCTATATGGAGTGGGCTATGACTGACTCATTTTTGACTTCTCATATTATGTATTTATAGGGGTTCGAAAATTCGAGAATCGAATTTTCTAGAAAATTTGTGTGGTCCTGGTGAATTTCCTTTCTGTAATGCTGGTCTA
>JANEYF010005429.1:0-31138 GCA_029963845.1 Rhamnusium bicolor | reverse complement strand
CAGGACCAATCGTCGAAATTACGTTTTCTCCGATTCTACTTTGGGAAGGTAATCAATTACTATTCTTGAATTATGGGAGGAGCGCCATCTTGTTGGAAATATATTCTGTCGTAAATGGAAAGGTAATTCAGCTAACTGTCCCCAATCTCATTTTGCAAAAAATCTCAAATATCTGGCACCGGTCAAGACTAATTCAAATATTATTGGACCAATGATTCTACTACCGATTATTCCAAGCCAAACATTGAACTGAACCGCACTTGAAAGTTAATTTCTCCCGTAATAAATTTTGATTTTCTTGTGACCAATATTTTATTTGTCGGTTAAATAATACCAAATTTGTAAACCAGACTCGTCCGAAAATAAAAAATCATTCCCAAAAAATCACTTGTTTAGCTGCATCGTTATTCTGCAAATCTCAATTGCAATATTCCATCCTACGTTCGTAATCATTTTCGTACATTTTCGCAATTGTCATTTAAAAGATTTATAGTAGTATTTGTGCAAAATTCGGTTTACTGTTTAGTGACTGATTTCCAATTCAAACCCAATTTGCTTTAAACAAACTGTCTTATCAACTCTACTGAAACCAAAACATTATTAATTTCTTTCATCGGTCAAACAAAATTTCCTCGGAATCATTGTTGGGCTCACTTCGGAATTGATTTTCAAGATGATTAAAGTAATTTCTCGCCGGACATTGTCTATCAGGATATTGTTCGGCATAAAAGTGTCTAGCCGCAACGGCATTTTTTCTACATTCCCCACAAAATACCCAACATATCCAATTTTTCATCTCTTGTATAAATTTGCGGCATTTTGAACACAATTAACAAGAATTTTAAACAATTTTTAAAGACACAATAAAAACACCGGTGTAAACCAACAAATGTTTGACAAGCTAAATATTTCATTGTTTTCTCAAAGCCACCTTCAGTTAGTTACTTCTTAACATTTAATTAAACAAAAATTGTATTTTCTTATTTCTTTTAGCTGTAATTTTGTTTGTATTTATCGCACATTTTTAATACGACATATGAATAAATTCCTTATTAATAGTATTAATAAAATGGTACCACGGTACCAATATTGTTCCATTTGAAAAATTGAGTTTTGTCATAAAACCATTTTGATGACATTTATTTGCTCATAAATCACGTAATTTAGTATTTTTGACGTGATTTCTTGATTTTTTCAGCATACACGTCATTTAGAATAAATCGGAACCATCATGGTATTGTCCACAGAGGAGGCTTGAAATTTAAATGGCAACTAAATTTCAATATGATTACAATTTGCACATTTCCCCACCACCCTTGAGGTAGTACAACGGCGCGTTACATTTTTTTGTTGTGGGTTGATCGCCAGAGTAGCCCTACTATCCCACTTATAATTAAATTATAACTTCTAATAAAAATCAAAATAGTTTTGGAAAAAAAATTGATAAATAAAAGTGTTTTTCTACAAACAAAAAATTGTATTCATTATCACTGCCAGAGTGTAAAATTATTACTTTTAATAAAAATTAAAATAGTTTTGAAAAAGAAGTTACATAAAAAATATTTTCTAAAAAATAAATAACGTAAATAAATATTTCTTCTAAAATAATAACTAACTATATTAATCTTTGGTGTAAAGTCTAAATATTTTTATAAATCAGTGGTAACCTGCGATTTTCAGAACTAGCAAAATGGTTGATTACTTCTTCATAAAATGAAAATAAATCATTTTTCTTCAACTCTGACAAAAAACGTTTTTCTATTGAAATAAGCGATATATTTGACAGGCGGTCTTGAGCTATTGTGTTTCTAGTAAATGTTTTTATGCGTTTGAGTGCTGAAAACGATCGTTCTACAGAAGCTGAGGTTACCGGAATTGTTGACACTAAAGATAAAAGTTTGTACAGTTCGGAGAGACAGCTTTTTAAATTATTATTATATATAAAAGTAAGCATTTCTTGAGGCGATTTTGAATTTGCTAAAAGTTGCTGGTCAGAATACAACACACATAGTTCATTTCTTAACGAAATACGGTTAAAAAAGGGATACTGGTCCATTAATTTGTCCATTAGACTGTTAGGAAATGATTTAGAAAACATTATAAAATTATTAGGATTTACTAAATCGAAACATTGCAAAGTATTTAAATCGGAAAATCTAATTTCAATTTGAACTATAATGGTGTCCAAAATTTCTGTAAAAATTTGTTTGTAATGTATGTCTGTCCTGTCAAAGTTATATGTTGTCTTTCTTTTTTTTAACTGTGGCTCATCATCTAATTCTTCAATATTTTCTAAAAAAACATTATATAAAGTATTGAAATGTATTTCGTTATTGCGAAATTCTTTTAATTTAGATATAAGTGAATTAAGTCTATTTTTAGAATATGTTATATCAGTTAATTTATTCTGTAAAATTTGGAAAACAACATCAGTTTGCTCAAAAATCATTTTAAAAACCTTTAGAAAAAAATATGAAGTTTTTATCCAACAATAACGATTTTAATCCGTAAGCTGCTCTTAAAGTCTGATCGTCATTTAAAAAGTCTTCACTTTCCGAAATAAAATTAAAAACGTCAATAAGTTTTTTCCTGTATGTGTCAACAGTGAAAACAACTCTAGATGAAAAATTCCAACGAGTGGGAGCATTACTCGGAATTCTATGTTCCATAATTCTATTTAAAATATCAGATCTTTTACTAGATTTTGAAAAAAAATTACGAAAAACCAGTAATATTTGAAAAAAATATTCTAACTTCTTTAATTCCGTTACAGGCTTTACTCAAAACCAAATTTAATTTGTGTGCGTAACAGTGAGTGAAGTAAGCTTGAGGAGCAATATCTTTTATTTTAGTTTGGAGTCCATTAAGATGTCCTGACATAACCGCAGCGCCGTCATAGGTTTGTGCAACTAATTTATTTTTCAAATCAAATTTACCAAATTCGTCGATTAATAATTTAAATAAACTGTCCGCGTTTCTTCCACTACTCACATAAAAAAAAACCAACAAACCTTTCAACAACTTCACCGTGCATTACATATCTAAAAATTACGGAAAGTTGAGATTTACAAGTAATGTCCGTCGTTTCATCAATTTGCCACGAGAAAAATTCGCAATTATGTAGTTCTTCATAAATTTTGCCTTTAATAATGAAGCTAACACTCTCAATTAGGTCATTTTGAATTGATTTAGACGTCCCGGAAAAAACAGTGGCGTTATTCAAAAAGTTCTCTAATTTTGGATCATACGTTTTTAAAAAAATCTATTAGCTCCTTGAAATTTCCTTTATTATACGAATCGCGTTTTTCGTCATGTCCTCGAAAAGAATTTTCTTGAGAAGATAAATATATAACGGCATCAATTAATCTCTTTAATATTTCCCTATTTTCACGGACTTTTTCATTAAAATTTTCTATTTCTCTTTTATGCGCAGAATCCAAGAAATTTACAATATTTTGTTTACCCAACATTTCGAATTTAATGCAAGATGAAATATGCTCCTGAGATTTTTCATGCCTTTCTAAACCTCGTGACAAATTTTGCAAATTATTAAACCCGGCCCTGCCCCAAATTGAGGATTGATCATTAGTAAATAACAAACATTTCCAACAATATAATTTGTTTCTAACTGCTGATGCCGTTAACCACTCGATTTTTTTGATAATTGCTATCACTAAACCCTCTGTTTTGTTTACCACTTGTGAAAACTAATGACGGCATTGACGGTGTAGGTCTGACCATTTTTTTTAAATTCTTACCTTTTGATCATAACTAAGAGAACTAAATCCATTTAACAACAAATAATCCACCACGTCTGGACAACAAGACATGTCGTTGGGAATATTTTCACCTAGAGCACTCATTTTTCAACCACCTGTTAAATATTTTATGTATGTTTATGTTGTTCTCCCACGAAACCACAAATTGCCACTGTCCTTGTTCTATAAACTGTTGGAAGAGAGGGGATCAACGCTCAACTGAAGTGTACATGCGCTAGAAAGAGATGGGATGCTAGAGGCTAGCTGCCCTAACTTTACAGATCCAGAATGTTTGCTGACACGCGCCATAATTCAAGGTCACGAACAATGTATTGAAATGAGGTTTGGCTGGCCGCTAGCCTCAGTTCATCCAAGCAAGCGCGAAAGCGTGATGAGAGACCGGGAAATATGCATACGTGGAGTGGACTATCCGGACTACAATGTTACATGTTTGTGGAAAGGAAATGCAAAAATTTTTTTTACACTGAAAATTAATTAATGAATTATAAACAACATTGAGAATTGAGATATACCTAAGTAGAAATTTCTACTTGTGAAAAATATTAGTTTGGAGATATTCTGCTTCTCCCAAAATTGCCTCCCCTGACCAGCCACCGCTGTACTACAGTATAAACCATTCCAACAAAAAGCTGTCGTATATAAAATATTTGTTAATAAAAATAATTTAACAGTGTACAATGCGCATGACATATACGGACGTTAATTAATAGCGAAGGTGTAGGAATTGACAGTTATACGTACTCGCGCACTTGTTTGCAATTCCGTACAATATTTCACATACTGCCAGTTGTCATACTTTTCTTACGGTACAGTGTTGTCAGTTGGCATAATTAGACTTTAAAAATGCGCTAAACGTGAATTTATGCAAATAAAATATTATCATAATAACTGCATACATATTTATTATTTCCTCATCTGGTTGATAGTGCTACAGCCCTCATCGAGGAACCGCCGCAGGTTACTAAAATCACTTAAATAAACGTGCTTTTAAAAAATTCAAATTTTAACAGTACGAGTTTATTTAACCCTCAACTGAAACATTGGACCTTAAGGAGACAGCCTTTAAAATAATAACATTTATATCAATTTCATACAAACCCGTGGTCTAAGTAGAATTTTTAAGAACACTGCTAAGATAGTTATTCATTCGCCAAGAAACAATTTACAACAATCAGCTGTAAGATTTATAAAACATTGGACAAACAACACGAAGAGTTCAACTCAGGTTCAAAGAACATATCGATGGTTTATTTAAAATACGGAAACATAGGTAATCCTAGTGTTTCGCAACATACATTTGAACAACTAAAAGGTAGATTAGAAATTACAAGATGTAATTTAATGGTATAAATAGCTATAACGAGACTGTCTATCCCAATGGCCAGTTTAATGGTTAGTTGATCACGGTTTGCTAAACTAAGTATTAGATAAATTTCGACACTAAAACAAAAATAATTTCACAATAAATCAAATTCTCAGAATTTGATCATAAGACATACATACATAAATATTGTCCATTGCTGTCTCGAGCAAACGATAAAAAATTCAGATTTTGGTATTTTTGTACCGATATCTACCAAACAACGCTAGGTATACAGATTCTGTACTGAATAATTAGACATATCACATTGAAGGAAGACATCGTAACGCGGGCACTGTGCACTGTTGACGCACGACAGCTAGTTGGAAGATGAATTATCTGCCATCCTAATGCTTACATTGCTTACGTTAACGAGCGACGGGTTACCTCTTTCTAGTTTACATTGTAACGTTGCAATTTAAGAGATTCAGTACACAATCTAATGATTCAGTACACAATCTGTATAAAAACTGTACTGTAATGTTTGTAGAACGTTATTTAAAAAAAATGAGTGGAGGAAATAACGTCTGCTGGTTTGATGAAAATTAGGTCAAAGCGTGAGTTTAAAGCAAAATAATGGCAAAATGGTATCGTATTTGCCATTTTTGGCAATTTTTATATTAGGAAGAGCTTGCCTATTTAATAAGGATAATTTTAGTTTGAATTACCCAAGAAAATAAGTTGTGCATACAAAATTTTCTCAAACTTTGTTATTTAAAACAATTAAGACAATCTGCTACATTTTGGCGAACGCGCCGGTTGGTTGACTGAAAATATGTTGTTTTTTTTTTTTTAATTTTCGGAGCAAGTTAAATTTACGTACGTACAGTTAGAAGCCAGAGTCAATTTATTCTGGGGTTTCAACACATGTTTTCTTAAGTATGTATATTATCTACAGTTATTGTTTGTGCCGAAGTGAAATTCATCTAAAGGGACTTTTACCTCTCCCATTCAAATCTATGATAACTTAATTTTCTTGACCCAAAGTATTTGTTTTTAACACGGGTATGATTACTTAAAATTAATTTTCGACGTATCTTTCAATACCAATACTTTCATTTTCAATGTATTTTGTTGCAGATACAAATTTTTCGTTTTCTCCGCTTTCTACGACCAAAGAAAACAGAGGACTATAAGAGTTATAGGAGCGACGAAAACTAGGGGACCAGAAAGAGTTTGGTGCCGAATGTGGTACAAAGTCAACGATTTTAACTCTTCCTATCATATCTCTGTAACGGTACCAGCAAAAATCAAGGTAAGAATCACAAGAGATGGATTCATTTTTATTAGAAATATGGACCTATATGTTTGTTGATGATTGAGTTTCTTTTTGTAGGGAATTAAATAAACAACACTAACCAGTCACTTATGTGTGAAAAATGTTAATTCACTTTCTGTAGTCCTATCAAAGGTAGATGTTTGCGTTGTTAAATTGACAATATTTTTAACTAAGTAACGTCATTATTAGCATGGCCTATGCAGTAGCGGATTTAGGATTTGGATAAAGGGGGGTGCAACAATGGCATATTTAGGGGGGTAGTAGCAGTAAAGCATCGATTTTTTTCTTTCTAGAGTGTAGCTAAATTGTACACCCCTGGATCAAAATCTTGGCTAACATTGGATCTCAAAATTTAGATTTTGTTAGGTATTAAAACTAAATTATCGTTTAAGGTGAATTAAAACAACCATATATTGCATATTTCCTAATAGGTATATCCACAAACTTTTGATTTTAGTTGAAAGTGATAGATTTATCAGTATTAAGAAAGCGGAATTCCTCGAGGACAAGGGCATTTTAGAAAATTATCGACATTTAAAACAAAAAAATGCAGAATGCAAGCTAATACTAAAGAATGATTTCTCATAGTGATCCAAAATATTAAAATGCATCAGTTGTTAAAATGATGAGGAAAAGAAAGCAATTGGAAAGAAACAAATTAACAAAAAAGCTGCAAAAATGCCAAATAAATAATTTTACATATTTTGTGTATGCTGAGAAAAATTTGAATTAAAAATATACCACTTTTGTGTCGGTCCGTGTATATGCACAGGTCAAATAATTAATATAAAGTTTATATGTCTACACTTACACAAATAATTAAAATATCACAAACATATGGTAGAAAAGTCAGCATCTGAATACTCATTAAAATCATAGAATGCATTTTCTATTAAAAAGTATCTCATCACAATTTTAAAACATTTATATCAAGCTTCTTGACGTTATGAGGCAATATATTAAAAAACTTTATTACATAATATCTAGTCCCTTCTCGGATTTTAGATAGACGTAAGAAGTCAAAATGTAAATTCTTATTATTCTCGGTAGGCTATGAGTGAACCAGATACAGTGTTGTATAACTCGTTTCGTTATTTTAATTTAGAGGAGACACTGTAATACATACCTGTTAAGGTTATAATCTATAAAGAAGTTTCTGGATTCATCTCTATAACCTAATCCCACAATCACCCTTACTGCTCATATCAGCATAGCAAATGCGGTTGCAGCATGCGAGAAATGACCCCAGATCAAAGTTGCATAGGTGATTACAGAATTAATTAATCCATGATAGGCTGTTAATTAGGCCAGCTGTGGACACAACTCACGAGACTACGGAATAGAAAAAACATTTTTGACACTTTTTTTTTATTAATGGTGTTTACATGTTTTCCCATTTTAATTTATTGTCCAAGTAAACGCCTGAATGTTTATTTAACATAAGGAGTGGAATTCATATCGTCTACTGTTTGATGCCTTAAACTAAAAATCATTGTTTTCACTTTACTCTCATTTAACTTTAATTTATTTGCTAGGAATCAGTCATGAATAGTCGCACATTGGCGTAAAGTGCATTAATGTCATTATTGTAAATTAATGTGTCATCCGCAAACAGAACAGATTTGGCTGAGCAGGAATTACTGGGTGTCATTGATGAAAATAAGGAAAAGAGTTGGGCCAAGTACGGATCCCTGAGTTACCCTAAATCTAATATATTAGTCAGAACTCATAGGTATTCTGATGTAATATGAGTCTTCCTTCAAGATGGGTTGTTAATAGTTCTTGACATTCTTTAGTAAAATATCATGATACACAGTCAAAAGCTTTGCTCAAATCCAAAAATTGGGCATACATAATTTCTTTTTGTTAAAATATTCAATTTTTGTTACATATTGAAATTTATAAAAAAAGTTACTTTTCGTACAAAAAAAAAGTACAGTTGTAAATTAAAGATCAGTAATAACACAAACAATGTAAGATATTTCAACTCGTATATAGCAAGAACACTTTGTATGATCATCTAAAAATAAAAAACTGTGATTTTATTCCATCCACTCACTGAGTATTTAATTTTGCAGATGTTTATAAATACTAAAGCGCCTACCAAAAAAAAAGAGAATAAATCACAGAAATTGCTTCAGAAATCCCAACGGTTTGACGCAGAGCGTGTATAGAGTCGCCATTTTCTTTATTTCTCTTTCCCAAAATAAACATCGAACATAAACTTTAGCAACTTTAATGTTGGCAAAACCAATACGATTTGGAGAAATAATTGATGAAGTCGGCGGTTTGGAGGTGAATAGATAATTCAATTTATAGGTATGTTGGACTGGTTGGAGTTCCAAGGAATGAAATGTAGCTGTTCGAGACTCACATTCCGGTTAAGTTCGGTTAATTATTTACCCCAGGGAGAGCAATATCTTAACGTGGCACGCTAGTTTCAGTTCTGGCGAAGGTAATAAAATTATCGGATTCAATTAATAGAATGAACGTGAGATAATATTGTTTTACTACCAACTTAAGAGTGATAAGAGTGCTCGGAAGGTCCCTAGCAACCAATATTTTTCAATCCGGTTTTTGACAGAGAAGCATTGTAGCCAACTCCTACAGATTTAAACAATGTATTATTTATTTTTCTACCAGAGGCGTAAAATGCTATATAAACGCCTTTGGCCAGCCAATGTAAATGTTCCGTAGTTAATCTCCACATTCATGTCTTGTGTAGAAAAGTCTACTACTCAGCCATTTAAAAGATTATCTTATATGTGACCCACCCCGCCGATCGATGCCCCGGGAAATTCGAAAACAAAAAAAAAAAGTTTTAAAAAAAATCTTTAATAGGCCGAATAATGTTAAATATATAAAGCAAAAACTTACAAAACCAAAAAATTCTTATAACTCGTGAAAGGATGTGGATATCGAAAAAATAAGTGAAAAAAACACCCCCACATCCCGTGACGAGTTGGTCAGCCTGCTACCCTCTGCAAACGTCTCAGTCTCTTTGGACAAAAAAAACAAAAAAAAAGTTTTGAAAAAATTCTTCTCTCTATGTAAAGTATGTATGTCACTGACAAAATCAAAAATCCTTGTAACTCGTGAGGGGATGTAGATATCGAAAAAATAAATGAAAAATTTTTCTCACACTTCCTGTCGGCATTGGCTACTACTACTACTACGAATCAAAAAATACAATATTATACAGGGTGTTTCGTAAGAGAAACCAAAGTTGAAAGCTATATCTCTGTAATACGATGATCAATTGTTCTATTTTATAAAAATTTGAATTTCTGGTTAAAAATTAGTCAATAAAGCATTTTTTACTTTTCCGAAATCTTCAAAGGCATCCGAGTTACAATAGAATCTATCATTTTCCCGTGATGACCCTGTATATTGGTTCGCGGTAAATATTGTATGTAAATAATGTGGTTCGCCTTTTTGTAGTTAATTCAAGAAGGTTAATTAATTATTTTCCTTTTCATAAATTTTTCATGAAAATATGCTCTACTATAAACTTAAAAATTTAAGCGGAAAAAGAATGTTTTTCTACTCATATATATGAAAATAACAATTTTTCCACTGTCTACTCTATATGAAAGTGACATTTTTTTTTACTCTAGAAATGAAAATATTTTCATCTCTAGAAGTGAAAATGAAAATGGCAAATTTATATTTTTAATAATGAATAGAAGAAAAGCTTTCATTTAGTAGACTGCGTATCTGTTTTACTTACCATGGCAACGACTAAACAAACAATTAGTCAGTTCGTTTATAATTTAATCGCATTTTATATGATTATTATGGACTCAAAATGAATACAGTGAATCATGCACACCCCCAAATATAGTTGAGGCCGCAAACTCACTTCCAACAACATTTTGCAGGATAAATCCCGACAAAGGTATGAATTTGTTTACAAGAAGTTCATGGATTGGAGAAATGATGACCAGATAAACTCTTTCTCGGAAAACGTTCTTCTGGCTTATATTAGTAAAATATGCAATGATTTAAAGCTATCTACTATGTGGACTATGTATTCCATGTTACGCAATACAATTAACATCAAACATAATGTGAATATTTCAAAATACGCTAAACTCAAAGCATTTCTAAGGTGAAGACCGACGGGGCTCAAAAGTAAAAAAACTAAAGTTTTAACAACGCAACAAATTCAGACGTTTATTAATGATTTATTTTATTTATTTATTTATTTATTTATTTATTTATTTATTTATTTATTTATTTATTTAATACATATCCAACAGGCAAAAGCCCAATTACAGGATACGGAGATAACTTGAATTAACAGTAACAGTAAAAAGAAAAATGATAATAATAAAAATAGCAATACAAAAATAAAATGAAAAATGAAAATGAAAGATGGTAATAAAAATGGTATAAACATAAATAAGCACATATGCTTATACAAACATGTATGCACACATATACACACACATGCACATACATACACACACAAGCCCATATATACACATATATACGCACATACATACATACATACATACATACATACATACATACACCCATACATACATACACACATACATACCCACACATATACACATACATACATATATAAACACATATTATATATACAAATTATTATAATAGTAAATGACTAGCTGTAAACAATTTTTAACTGCCTGATAGTACAAAAGAATATATCAACCCTATCCTCCACGGTGCAATAATTAGAGATCATTTGATAAAGAGGAGATGCTTTGAGAATATTGGTATTAGCTGTAGGAAGATTAAAAACATTGTTGTGCCGCGCTGAAATCCTGGGCACCCGTATATTGATATGACTTAGTATATCTGGACAGTCAAAAATATTACTAACAATTTTATATAAAAATATAATCAGATGTACAGATCTCCGTTTTGACAATTCTATGATGTCAAACCGTGTTAATAACAAATTATGAGAAAACCCTCTTGGAGGATATATGCCATCTAATATATATACTGCAGACTTCATAAATCGTCTTTGTATTCTTTCAAGCGTCGATACATGAGTAACATAGATTGGGTTCCAGACTATCGATGCATATTCTAATTTCAATCTAGGATGTATATAACAATCGAAGTGTAAACATATTAGAAAACCCTTTCGAGTTTCTAATGACAAAACCTAAACATTTCATTGCAGATGAAGTGGCAACTTCAATATGTTTTAAGAATGTTAGTTTAGGATCGAAAGTTACTCCAAGATCTTTTACATAATCAGGCCTATTAAGTGATGCACCGTCCAATTTATAATCAAAATCAACAGGATTTTTTTTCTTGTAAATGACATAACATTACACTTGGAAGCATTTAGTGGTAAATTGTTATGTGTACACCACGAATTTATTTTATTCAGTGCAACTTGCAACAGTTCACACTCCTCGTAAGAATTCACTTCACACAGTAGCTTAAGATCATCTGCATAAATCAGATAATGTACACATAGGTTGGACACAATATCATTGATAAACATTATAAAAAGGAGAGGTCCAAGGGTCGAACCTTGTGGTACCCCAGATAACTGCAAAAACTTCTTCGACCTGTAACCACGGTACTGAACAAACTGATATCTGTTTTTCAAATATGAACAGAAAAGCTGCAGAAGAGGGTTAGATAGTCCAAAAGTATCCAATTTGTTCAATAGAATTCCGTGGTCAAGTCGGTCGAATGCTTTAGTAAAATCGGTGTATATAACATCAACTTGGCTATGTTGGTCTAGTTTATTACTAATGAACTGGGACACACACAAGATTCGTAACAGTGGACCTACCCTTCATGAAGCCATGCTGCTCACATGATATCAATCCAGACACATGATTATAAATAACATTGTGCAGAATTATTTCTAATAATTTAGCAAAGTTGCAGATGATAGTGATAGGTCTGTAATTCGTTATGTCATTCCTATTGCCTTTTTTATAAACAGGGCACACTCTAGACAGTTTCCAAGACTCTGGAAAACATGACGTTTTTATTATTAAGTTAAATATAGCTGTTAGAGGAGTAATAAAAGCCGTTGCACAATCCTTGATTAAGAATGCAGGTATTAAATCAGGTCCCATAGTATAGTTTGGTTTGAGTCGTTTAATCGCTTTACCAACTTCATCCTGAGTAATGAATGGAATGTCGATTGTATTTATATTTTGGTTCGAGGATACATGGGTAATAGCAACCGGGAGCGTAAATAACTCAGAAAAGAAATTGGCAAAGCTATTAACCATTAGTTGGGGATCCTCAATATCTTCCCCATTATATGCATATGATGCACCTGATAATAAATTTTTGTTTACAAATGTAATTATTACATTATTTAATGTTGTTAATGTGAAAATACATTTTAATCATTTTATATAGGTAGCATTAATTTTTGGCATTGCTCTAGCTTGCCGTTCACATGAGTTACGAGATTTAGAAATAACTAATGTTCAAGATCTGGAAAAAGTGTTACATGTAACTATAACAAACTCACACGTCACGTTCTTTTGCAATTACAGCCAATTACTACAATATTTGTAATAAGTATATAGATCTTCGTCCATTAGGAATAAACAATACAATCTCCCGATTCTTCCTCAATTACCAAAATGGCAAGTGTACACAACAAGTGATTGGAATCAATAAATCTGGATATGTTCCAAAGCAAATTGCAGCATTTCTGTAATTGCCTGATGTTCAATTGTATACGGGCCATCCATTAAGAAGGTCTTCTATCACTGTTCTTGCAGATAGTGGAGCTAATCAGAAATAAAACAACACAGAGGTTGGCAATCCATCGCAGTGGCATAACAATACATTGAAGACTCAATAAATAATAAAATGAAATGAGGACAGAAAATAGTCCAATCTTTTGAAAATACATCTGAAACTGCAAATATGCCTGAAACTATAGTTAACTTTGTTGATGTTGATGACTTCGACAACATACCAATAAATCGGCCTATAACAAAGAAATCGACAACCGGGAACTTACCTTCAACAAGTACCACAGAAGTGTTAATACAAATCAAACTATCAATAATTATAATAACTGTATTTTCCAGATTTATATAAAGAAAAAATAATAGCAATTTCTACTCAATATGAAAAACGTTTTTGTCACTATTAATTACATATACCTAATATGTATTTTCCAAGTGACTGTTAAAAATAAATAAATTTTGTAAATTCTAATCCAATATTTTATTGCAATGTCGTAGAAAAAATAGCATTTCCTACTCGAGATGAAATACGTTTTTCCGTTCGTGAGATTGCCCAACTCGCTTCTCTCGTGGGCAAATTCTCACCTCACGAAAAAAACCGTATTTTCATCTCTTGTAATATATACTACTGTTTCTTATATATTTAAAAAAAAATCTTCTTGTCTAGTTTTAAGAAACGCAAAATATCAAGTACCAATTTTACACAAGTTGTCCCACAGCAAATGCAACATTTTTTCCATTTCTTTCAGGTGATAAGGGAAAATTGGAATCTCAAATACAGCGCCTGCTTCGTGATGTGCCCTCTGACGAACAAGACCGTGCCGTCGGCTGTTAGCATCGTAGCGAGGGTGAAGGATCCTCCAGCCAACCTGTTGGCAGTCATCAATAACTACAATGAGTCGATTCCCGTGAACAAGTTTGGGGTGTGCGTCAAACCACTCCATTTCGATTACAACCGGGTAAGTCATGACCTGCCTCAATAGCAAAGCCCTGATAATATTAATTTGTTTGTGTTTTGTTTGGTAAACAGAACGAGAAAATAAAAACAGGAAGGACTGAGGTCTGCGACCTGTAAAAACTTATGCGTTCTATATCAATATAATCACAGGAATTGTTTGAGAAAGGGTGGTTTCATAAATGTTTACCTGTTACAAAATACAAAATACGTATATTATGTGAATATATTCGTAATTTAATTCCAAATAAAGTGCTTTCACAACTCGCTAGCTTTGTGTGCAGGTTCAATTCAGAAGATTTCATTAAGGCCAATTTATTATTCTTAATTGCATAAAAGAAAATTTGGTTCGTAATATCGTGTTGTCAAGTATGTAGAAATAAAATCATTTCCGGTGTTCCTCGAGGGTCAGTTTTCGGACCCTAGAATTAATATTATTTATAAATGACACTAATTCTTAAAAACGCAGAATTTTTATATAAATTTATCAACGTCCACTCATTAAAGTTTCAACAGAAATTGATAATACGAAATTTATGAGTTTGGATAAGGACTGATTTAGGTAACAAACTAGGAAAATAAACAAAAGCTGTTTTGCTAGTGTTGACTATAAAGAAGTTTTATTGACACCAGTCCTCGAAGTTTCCAACTTCTGCATATTTTCAGCATTTATAGTGATTATTGAAGCAGTTTATTTTAATCAACAAAGATAAAAATATCTTGTGTTACTAATAACTGAAGATCTTTTATGAACACTTAAAAAAGTAGTAGTCCAATGATTAAAACCTGTCCTATACCAGTATCCATGTCATAATGTCTTTAAGACCCTACAGAAACAAGTAGTTTTTTTTTTTTTTAAAATTTAAAAAGTTTTACTTTATATTCTCAAAAGTTTAGAATTCCCCCTTTCTTAAGCTGCGGTCCACCCAAACACAATTCTGCAACTTCATTCCCAATGTTCATGTCTAGATATCCGTAAATTTGTTTGTATATATTCTAGTCTGGCTAGTTCTGAGGAATTTTTGTCAGTGACGATACTAACAGTTGGTAAATAGCTCGTAGGTTTCTAAATATTTCTGTAAACTTATGAAGACTATTTTTTAGATATTTTTCAAACTTAAAATAATTATTGGTCTATAATTTTCACGTACTACACAGATTTGTAGTAATTTGATTTCAGAAAATTCTAAAACTAATTAAATAAACGTCACAGGCCTTGCCACGTTAAAAAAACAATATCTAGTGCAACTTCATAAATCTAGATTTTATTCATTAAAAATAACAGCGTACTCTATGACAAGAGCCTTTCATGTTTAGCTATTGTAGTCAGTGAACAAAATGAGCTTTTGAAACATATAATCCGTTTATTAATGTCAGTCCCAGAGGGAGAGGTATAGTGTAGCTAGGATGACATTTATTTAAATAAAATATAGTAGACTAATAAAATTAAGGGTTTTTCAAAACGATAATTTCCAGCCATTTCCGACCAATACCATTCGATTCAGTAATGTTTTGAATTCTCATGGTCAATTTTGCCGTACGTTATATGAGCAAGAATTTAATTTATAAACAATTAAAGTTGTGAAAGTGATGAAAATCGATGTTTCTGAATGTTCAACTTCAAACGCTGCGAAAACGGCAACAGATAGAGAAAAATTGCTCAGAGCATTTTTTATAGAGCGTTAAATTTCCTTCAAAAAAAGTCCACGACGGAATATCTCTACGATGAATAGTTAAGGCGTTACAATGAGTTAAATATTTATTAGTTTTCTGCTGTATATCAGTCAGCTGTACAAGTAACGCGCATGCGCGATCAGCAGACTCGTATGCCGCGTAATGGCCGCCTGCGCAGAACATTTGAAAGTAGACTTGCTGTAAATCTTTCATAATTTTCTTATTTTTACAACGATAGCAAATGTATTTATCACTTTTTTGGTCTAGCTATAATTATTATATACTTTTATGCGTACTTATTATTAAGTTATAAGATAAATTATTATTAAGTTATGAGCTGTTCAGTTTGATGCTAATAGTCGTTGCAGTTATAACGCAGTTATACAGTGTACTAGTTGTGAGCAATTTTTACATTATCATTGTGGTTGTGCTGTTGATTAATATAAAATAAACCGATCAAAAATGTCGCTAGAAGAAAATTGTTTTATATGTGAAGGAACTCTGCAAATGGGCAAGACTGTAACAGTAAAACAAAAGGGAATCGATTCGTTTATAGAAAACAGCAAGAAACGTGAGGATAAGAAATGGAATCAAATAAAAAATGTTAATGAAGTTACTGTTCATGATAAGTGTAGAAAAGCGTATTCCTCAAAAGATAATTTGAAGCCTGGCTCTGGAATTCCAAAAGAGCGATACCCTCGTCGTTTAAGTGTGCCGCAATTTAATTTCGAAGAAAATTGTTTCTTATGTGGAAAAAAGTGGATACGCGTTGCGTATACAGCTGACCAGTACGCAGTAGAAAAATAATAAACATTTAACTCATTGTAACGCCTTAACTATTCATCGTAGAGATATGCCGTCGCGGACTTTTTTTGAAGGGAATTTAACGCTCTATAAAAAATGTTCTGAGCAATTTTTCTCTATCTGTTGCCGTATTCGCAGCGTTTGAAGTTGAATATTTAGAAACATCGATTTTCATCATTTTCACAACTTTAATTGTTTATAAATTAAATTCTTGCTCATATAACTTACAGCAAAATTGACCATGAGAATTCAAAAAAAACTGAATCGAATGGTATTGGTCGGGAATGGTTGGAAATTATCGTGAAAGTGGGCCCGATTTTTGCTTAATTTGATTGGTCCATAGACTCGTGTTACAATGTAAATTGATGAAATCTGCAACTTGCTTGCGCACTAGAGTTTGTTTCAGCAATATAGTTTGAAAAAAAAACTTGTATATACCTATTTTAATAGTTGATCGGAGTTTAACAGTATCAAGAAATGAACAAAAAATATGAGCAAGGACACATAAAATTTTCAACGCATGTCTTTGATAAGGCTATTAATACTGTGATTTTATTGTTGTCAAATTGAAATGTCAGATGCTGTCAAAGATTCAGTTGCAGATTTTGGAATTTTTTTTGAATTCAAAATGCTTCCTTAAAACAAAATACATTTTTACCGGAATCTTATTTTAAAAAGTGCATATTGAGTCTGTTCAACAGCATTTATATGAGAGCATTTTCAACAGAACAACGCTACAGCACATACCTCACGTGCTACAATCAATTTTTTACGAGAATATTAAGACGACAGTATAGTGGATCAAAATTTATGGCCATCCCGTTTTCCCGATATCGCCGTTCCCGATTTATTCCTGTTTTCTCAGTTGAAAAACCGGGTTTATCGAAACAGTCCACGAAATTTTGAAGAATTGCGACATACAAGTTCTGCAGAAATTGAGATAGAGTGTTATTCGAGCGGCATACCACAAAGTCTTCGATAAACACGAGGATATTCGTTTTATATATATATTCGTTAAGAAAGAAATGCGTTAATGCATTTCTTTCTTAACCTTACTTTAACTTTCAATCTGACAACAATGTCTAATCAAAGACATGCGTTCGAAAATTCATAGGTGCCCTTGGTCGTGTTCTTTGTTGATCTATCAAATCAAATCAAAATTTATTCAAAGATAGAAAAGTACAATCTACATTTTATATATCAATGTTCAATAATCAGAGGTACAGTTGATTTCAATAAAGACTGGTACACTTTCTTTTTAGCTGTGTAATTCATTCGTTCTTTGATTGATATTAATAATCTTACAAATGTCACTTTGACGTTAATCAGTGGCGTCATTATTAAAAATGGTTCGACATTAACAGATATTCAAAAATTTCGAATTGTTTCTAAAATTGAAGATGGTTGGTCCATAAGAAGACTTGCTGCTGAATACAATGTGAGTAAAACCACGATAATGAGTGTTAAAAAACAATGGGAAACCAACCAAACGGTATCCTGTAAAGTTGGTTCCGGTAGGCCCAGAAAGAGCAATAATCAAGAAGATGAAAATCTTATAAATTACCTAATAGAAAATCCTTTTCAGACTGCAGTAAATGCAATTTCAGAGACAAATTTCCCTGCTTCGGTATCTACTGCTTGCAGAAGAATAAAACTACAAAGCAACTTGAAGAGTTGTTCAGCGACTAAAAAATACAAACTTTCAAAAGAAAAGAAGCAGGGTAGGATTATTTTTGCACTCAACTATATAATCAATGACAAAAACTTCTGGGGACAAGTTGTCTTTTCTGACGAAAAGGTTTTTAAATCCTGTAACGATGGACATGTTCGCGTATATAGGCCTCCTTCCACTAGATACGACGAAAAATATACTTTCGATCCACAAATATTAGGAAGGTTTTCAGTCAATGTCTGGGCTTGGATGAGCCTAAATGGGTTAGGAGTGTGGTGGAACAGTGGTGGTCATCTCAATTCCATTAAATATATTGAAATATTAGACAATATTATGTTGCCGTCAGTAATAGAGGTGTTTCCGGAAAATAATTTTATTTTCCAACAAGACAACTGCTCCATACATACGGCCCATCGTGTCAGGCAATGGTTTCTTAATAAAAACATATAGTGGCCATCTAAAAGTCCGGATTTAAATCCAATTGAAAATGTATGGGGACTAATGGTGAAACATATAAGAAAATTAAATAACCATCCAAATAATGCCCAAGAATTGGAAGGGATAATTGAAGACGCTTGGGAGAACTTGTCGCAAGAAGTTGACCTTGCAAGAATTCTGATTTTGTTCATGCCTGCAAGACTTCAGGCAGTTTTAGACGCTAATGGAGCAATGACAAAATATTAGTTAATTCTGTATTACGTAATTGAAGTTCATTTATTTTATTTTTTTTATTGTATTTTTATGTTCAGTTTGCATTGTTTACATTTTTTTTTAATCTCAAGTGGTATTTTTGTGTTCTTATTTTAAAAATAGAATTATCGTTATTCAGTTAGTATTTTAATTACAACCATTAGTAGAATTATCCGTAACAAATATTATTTTTTTAAACAATAATATGGCAGGCTTAAAAATGTTTTGAAAAAGTTATTTTCTAATTATTTTTTAAAATTCCATTTGAATAAAATAAAAGAGAAAGGTTTAATAAGTTTAAAAACACAAAGAAAACCGATTTCCTTCAAAAAACTCAGATCCGGGGTAAATCACCTCTTCTCCACCCCCCTCTCGACATGCCTGGCCAGCCCTATTTACAGACATATGCACACAACTAAACTGTTAAGATTTTCGATTACAAGAGTTGTACCAGTTTTTTTTTAAATCAAGTGTACACCTAAACCTAAAGTAGGTTTGTATGAGTACTCTGATGTGTTTATCAACATTTATTCCCCTATATAATACAGATCCAATGTACTTATATTTATATATACATATTGGCATTAATATATTTTTTTGTAAATCGATAAAGAATATTTTGCTACTTCTCAATACAAGCACCAAAAAGATTACGGTTATTTAGTAGGTATTTTTTTTGTTTCAAGGCACTGATATGTGTAAATATCTCTTACTGTGAACAACCCTGACTTTATATAACTGCTCGTCTGAAAACAAAAAATATGTTTCGATTAATATTTTAATAAGCAAGTTTTGTGCAATTTGGAAGATACGTAATGCATTATTATATAATCCACCCCATACTATAATGCCATAATTTGAAATAGACTCTACTAGTAAGTTGTATACAATTAATAAGTTTTTTTTGTTCAAAATATCTCTTAGCTGATCAAGTTTATGTATTACTTGTTTAATTCCTTTTGCTATATATGAGACATGTTTCTTCCATTTTAAATGTGTATTAATAATTATGCCTAGGTCTTTAATACTTTCAACTTTTTTAATATCAGGACATTGATAATATCTAGGTTTTGAACAATTTTTTGTATGTAATATTAAATCTCTTTTAGGTTGATCATTTGCTGTAATTGATTCAAAATGCTACACATTTAGACTTTTCTGTGTTTAAACTTAAGAGATTTGTATTTAACCAGTCATAGATCAATTTTAAATTAATTTCTGCTTGTTCATATAAGCTGTCCCATGAATCACCAATGAAAACTATAGCCGTGTCATCAGCATAGGATATTATATGTGCATTAAAATTTGGTTTAATTGCGATATCATTAATATAAACTAAGAATAATATTGGACTTAGGATGGTTCCTTGGGGAACTCCCATATTAATTGTTACGTAATCACTGAGAACATTGTCGGCTCTCGTTCTCTGTTTTCTGTCTGTAAGATAATTTTTAAATATATTCAAGACAGGACCTCGCACACAAATATTTTCTATTTTTCTCAACTAGATCTACAAAGACCGTAAGACATTTTTTATTTTCATCAAGATTACTGACAATATTTTTTATAAGATTTAAAATTGCATGCTCCGTACCAATACCCGATTGAAAACCATACTGTGTATTTGATATTACTCCATGTTTTGCTAAAAAATTTACTAACCTGTTTTTTAGGCACAATTCGAAAATCTTTGAGAAGTTGTTAATTATAGAGATTGGTCTATAATTGGTTAAGTCTGTTTTATCTCCAGATTTATATATTGGGATCACTATAGATTCCTTCCAGTTTTTAGGAATATATTCTGTTCGAAATATTAAGTTTATTATATATATTAGCGGAGTTAATAATTGTTGGTGTAGAGTATTTATCGGTATAAAATTTCAAATAATTATCATCTACAATGTCCAAGATACTTGAGACCGAAGGTTTTACGCAAACAACCAGTACAAAAACACCATCTCCCTCGTAAACATTAACTCTTTTTTTATTATTATTTTTTTTTCATATAGTAGGTAGGTAAATTTGATGGCAATTTGGGGCTGAAAATAGAAATTTTGTACACGATTATTTAGTATCATCATATTTTAAGCTTTGTTAACAGTATTTACAACCCATGCCTTGATTGTTGGCCAAAGGGAAACACAGCTGGTACATAATTAATCCATGTTTACGTTTAATTAATTAATGTTTGGTTATTAGACAGAGGTGGTTAATATCGTGTAAAGTAAGAGACGCTAGATAATTAATTACACATAATACATATTTTTCATAAAGTATTTGATGAGAAATTATCTGTCGGAACTGATATTCATACTTGAGATATTCTTGCTTACCGTTCCTGGACATCAAAAACATATTTTTGGAACGTCTTTTATCATAGTATCATTGCTTGACGTGTCTAGCTTCCCTCTGTCAACCCAAACTTTTAAATAAAAATTTAGAAAGCACTTATTGGAGGAAATGAAAAATGGTGAATGCGCCGGGAATTTCTATAGAATAAATATTCTGTTGAAAAGTTTCGACGTACAAATCTGGAAGACCTAAAATGCTTCTCCATCTTTGTACATATATATATATATATATATATATATATATATATATATATATATATATATATATATATATATATATATATATATATATATATATATATACGATATATGATCTCTGTATGTCAAATGTCAAATGGAAATTGGAAATTTTTAAGATGAGAAAAAATTTACCACAACGTACTCACAAGTCACAACGTATTTCTTTTTTTTTGTGCATAGAGAAACTAAAAATAAAATCTTTGTGTGTTTGTATGTGAAGTGAATATGCATCGAAACTCCCGTCAGCTGTAATATCGAATAAGCACAAACGTCGTTTACTTAACAGAACGTGTTTTAAGTGTATAACGCAGTTTTAAAAACTAATATTAATGGTTACTGAACAATAAGATTTGAACAACAAGATTAGTTTTAAAACAAATCTTATTGTTTTATTTCGTTAATTTTGTGTTCTCAAAATAGAGACGTTTGTATTTTATGGAATTGTCTCGTGATATGGAAAAAGTGTCATATTGGTTTAGATCCATCAGCCGAAACCCGGTTTAGATGCTTTTATACTTTCAAAAAAGAAGACTTCACTACAAATGGTGATGCATTTCCAAATATTACACATGGAAATATTGTTAATTATTTAGTTTTTGAGTGTAGTGCCTACACAAAAAAAGAATTATGTGAATTATGTTTGTGGTTGGGTTTGATGCATTTCCAAATATTGCACATGGAAATATTATTAATTATTTAGTTTTTTTGAATGTAGTGCCCTACACAAAGAAGGAAATATGTGCGTTTGTGGTTGGGGAAGGAAGTCTTTTAAGGAATGTTCTGCAAGAGAAGTTTTTTTGCAAAGGTAAA
Source organism: Rhamnusium bicolor (assembly GCA_029963845.1). NCBI lineage: Eukaryota > Metazoa > Arthropoda > Insecta > Coleoptera > Cerambycidae > Rhamnusium > Rhamnusium bicolor. Next base: position 8,805 of record JANEYF010005429.1, on the reverse strand, counting down.
AATAAGTTCAATTATCAGGGATTTCTTCACTATAATTTATTATAATAGATTGGGTATATTTCCATTTTTAAATTGTACAATGTTCCCAAAGATGTAAATATTTTGAATTCTCCATTTTGGATTTGTACGAGTATTTCCATAAAAACACAGATATTATGAAAAATAACAAATTTAATAATGTAAAAAAATGTAAATCAATCAATCAATAGTGAGAAAAATGTTTTAAGCTGTAGTTAGATTCTTTAAAACAATTCAACCCATGGGTTATGTTGTACTTTTCTGGCTGTTACAAGACGTTTAATTTTCGAGTAAAATATTTAATTTAAAAAAATGAGTACATTTTGATCGGTAGCATAGTTAGATGTTAATTATCTAATTCTATTGGAACAAGAAAAAAAATGGTCGCTAAATAATGGGCGTTGAGTTAAAATTTGGCCATAACTTTCGCATACAGCTAGCTTCGTCAGCGGTTCTCAAACAATTTGATGTATTATTTAAAAAAATTTTTTTGCCACTTCTGAGGAACTTTTACTAAGGTAAATTTTTAGCAATCGACTTCTTTTACCAAGTACTACCTCCCAATAAAAATATATTCCCAAGTTCGTAAACACCCTGTATATGTATATATATACAGGGTGAGTCACCAAGGGCGCCTCGGTCGATATCTCCATTAATATTTATGATACAGAAAAAAGTTTCAAATAAAAGTTATAGGAGACCAAGAGTACCATATCCTAAAATTATTTCTAATCACACAGGGTGTTTGATGATAGAGTGGCATATCAAAAGTATGTTTTTTTAAATAGGACACCCTATATATTCTTGCAAATTCTTATTCTTTCTTTAATTGCCTTTTCGAATATGTCATGTTTTTTGAAATTCCTTTGCGGCGTTGTCGAATTATTCAACTTTTTTTCAAAAAAAATTGTCATTTGAAGACCTCACTAATAAATTCTGCATGAGCGGTATTTTCACAGATTAAGCAAACTTCTTTTGTTAAATATTAAGCAATGCCATGGCCTAGCATCCAGATATTTTAAAGTTGAAATTATTTGTACAGGGTGTTTATTACGATGATACAAAAATGGCCAACTTTAATCTATCATAACTTCATTTTTTTAAATGGAACACCCCGTATATTTTCACATATTTGGATTGGGTTTTTGTCGCTCTATAATTTTTGTTAACCTATAGTTATACCTAAAACCAACGGTTTCCAGTGAAACTGCATTCTAATAAAAACATCAGGTAATTTCTATAAATTCGGATATCATAGGAGGCACTGGCACATGTTTTTTTTATTTTTGCAACTACGAACATGAAACAATTTATTTATAACAAAACGGTAAATACAATTTTTTTAGTTGTATCTAGTTCATAAGATGTTCAATGTGTCCTCCATTTTCTTGCACGCACAATCTTAGACGACTCAAGAAAGATTGGCTAACATTTCTTAATTTCTGAACATAAACGGTCTCTTTTACATAACCCCACATAAAATAATCTAATTTTGTTAGGTCAGGTGACCTAGGTGGCCAACAAATTCGCCCACCTCTACCAATCCACTTATCTGGATATTCATTATTCAAATAGTTGCGTACTTGGGCACTGTAGTGGGTTGGCGCCCCGTCACGCCGTAGCCAAAACCCTCGTATTGTAGTTAATGGTAAATTTTCCAACAAATCTGGTAGACTATTTCTTAAAATGTGTAGATATGTTTCTCCATTTATTCTGTCTTCAAAAAAATATGGCCCAATTACATATCCTCCTATAATTCCACCCCAAACGTTTAATGACCACCTATGTTGATGGTCAATACTCCGTCTGAAATGGGGAATTTTCTGTAGAATAATAGTGCAGATTGTGCCTATTAACATTTCCTTTTTTATGGAACGTAGCCTCGTCGGAAAACAAGACGTATTCGAAAAAATCCGGTTGTTCTCGCACTTTCTGAATTGCCCATTCACAAAATTCTCGTCTCTTAATAAAATCATTAGCTCCTAGTTCTTGCAATAATTGGATATGATAAGGGTGACACTTATTTTCTATTATAATCCTTGCAATACTGGACTGACTAATATCCAATTCCCTACTTAAAATTCTTGAACTTACATGTGGATTTTCTACGAGGCTTAGCACAACAGATAATGTGTTTTCTTCATTTACGACTGGTGTAATTCGCTTCGGCTTCTTAAACATAACTTTTCCGCTTTCATCGAATTTAGTTTTTAATTTTGTAAAAGCACGACAATTCGGATGTCTTTGGTCTGGATATTTTTGACCATACAATCTAGAGGCCAATAATCAATTACCATAACTCTCCCCGATACAGTAAATCATATTAATTCTATCTTGCTTAGAAAAATTCATTTTAAATACTTATTTAAGTAGAAATTAACGTAACAATAAAGTGTGCAAATTAAAAGCGTTTCAAATTTGTTTCAAACAAATGTCAGTGATAAATGCCATCTAGATATTTGGAAAATTCAAACAGATCAAGTATTTAAATGTAGAATAATAAGACAACTTTCTTTTCATTTATAAAAGATGAAACTTATATTAATTGAAACAATAATGTTCATAGTTGTTTCTTGCAAAAACAAAAAAAACATGTGCCAATGCCTCCTATGATACCGAATTTCTAGACATTACCTGATGTTTTTATTAGAATGCAGTTTCACTAGAAACCGTTGGTTTTAGGTATAACTGTAGGTTAATAAAAATTGTAGAGCGACAAAAACTCTATCCAAATATGTAAAAATATACAGGGTGTTCCATTTAAAAAAATGAAGTTATGATGGATTGAAGTTAGCCATTTTTGTATCATCGTAATAAACACCCTGTACAAGTAATTTCAACTTTAAAATATCTGGAGGTTAGGCCATAGTATTGCTTAACATTTAACAAAAAAAAGTTTGCTTAATCTGTGAAAATACCGCTCGTGCAGAATTTATGAGTGAGGTCTGCAAACGACAATTTTTTTGAAAAAAGTTGAATAATTCGACAACGCCGCAACGGAATTTCAAAACCATAACATATTCGAAAAGGCAATTAAAGAAAAAATAAGAATTTGCAAAAATATATAGGGTGTCCCATTTAAAAAAACATAATTTTGATATGCCACTCTAACATCAAACACCCTGTGTGATTAGAAATAATTATAGGATATGATACTCTTGGTCTCCTACAACTTTTATTTGAAGCTTTTTCCTGTATAAAAAATATTAAAGGAGATATCGACCGAGGCGCCCTTGGTGACTCACCCTGTATATATATATATATATATATATATATATATATATATATATATATATATATATATATATATATATATATATATATATATATATATATATATATATATATACACATATATATACATATATACATATGTAAGCCTAATATATGTCATATACATCATTGATATATACCAATAAATACATTAGTAAAATTAACAATAATGTTATTCCTCCTGGAGTGGGCTGGAACCATTAATGTGAAGATAACATTGACATAGTTTTCCACAAGACACTACTGCACTCGACACGCATTTCGCCACCCAAGTTGGCATCATCTGGAGATGATTAAAACTAAACTTATGCTAAACTATTGTCCCGGTCCGGTGAACCGTGACCCACTAACCAATAAAGCGGGCTATCTGGGATAGGCCCTCTGTCACTATTCATACTATTTTTACACTTTATGATTTCCAAGTTCTCAAATTCATCCAGCTGTCTAGTATTTGTTACATTCCTGATTAATCTTAAATTGCTAATATGCATGTTGGGCTACACTAGACTTATCTGTTCTACCATATTTGAAAAGGGTCATATGCTCTTTGAATCTAGTTTAAATTGATCATCTCGTCTGTCCAACATATTTTTGATTACAGTCCTTACAACTAATTTCATAAATCCCTGACTTTTCGTTTGTTTAGTTCGTTTAGTTTTAATCATCTCCAGATGATGCCAACTTGGTTGGCGAAACGCGCGTCGAGTGCAGTATGTAGTGTTTTGGTGTTTCTTGAAAAACTACGTCAGCGTTAATGTTATTCCTGCCCATAATGTTTTATTAAAGTAACAAGAAAACGTTACGTGTTACGATTTTTGGTTGTCATTTCTATAATCAGCAGGCTTTACTCCAGTGGGATATGTTGCAAAAAAATCTTTTTTGTCCATTAGTATAATAAATTCCAAATAATCCTAATGACAAAAAATCAAAGAGTATTAAATCGGATGACCGCGCTGGTGACTCTATAGACATCTTCTTCCAGGAATCGATTGTACAATCATTGCTGGATAGATGAGGCAGGGCGCTATCTTGCAGAAAATTCATCGGACTTCTGTTAATGAGAACGACTACATTTCAAAACTCAAATTCTAATAAGAAATTTAGTGGATAGTATATGAATTGAGTATGTCCAATAAAATATGATTGTTTTACATAATTAGTTTCATTTTAGCAATTTAAACCAACAATATAAATTTGCTTGAAAACTTCAGAAGGTATCGAATGTGTTGAATATTTTAACATTCCATTTCACACCGTATAAACGGGGGCACGAAAGAATGACTGGGTGCGTTCCACCCCACTTGCCCTGACAATCAGAAATACGAATAAAACTCACTATTTTAGAAACGATAAAGAATTACGGCCATATTTCACTCTTGAAAGTCGCGCTCAACCATAACAACGTGATCCCGAGATGAAACAGGCCGTAGAAGATTTCGCAAATGTTACCACCAAATGTTATAATACACATTTTTGAGATTCTCACAAAAGGGCGCAACCAAAGCAGCCCGTTCAGACAATACTCGGCTCAAATATCGCTTTTTCAATTCATTTCCAAGACGTTTTAAAGAGAAATAAATGATTGTAATCTTACATTGTGCATTAGGTAATATTTTATGTGTAGGGAAGTGCTTTGTCTTCCGTATTTCTATTCTTCTGTAATAAAAGTCAGACCTGCATCGATAGGGCGGTGTGAGTCGATGTGGCAGCAACCTGTCAATTCATCACTGGGTCACACCCGCCGTTTCGGGCGGAACAAATAAGTCTCATATTTTTTACAATGCTGTAATTTTATTTTCTTGCAGGCGAAGCTCATACATGCCAGGCGTTTCTGTCTTAAATGAGAGACTATATGAACAAACAATTTTTTCCCGTGCCACATGGTGATCATCTTAAGTTTTTAAGAAATTGTTTCGAATTGTCATAATTCCTGCTGAATTCTCTCTTATAATCCAAATGTACAGGTATATTTATGTAAATGTTGATTTTTAGTGCAGCACAGAAAATAGTCCAACGGATTTAGGTCCGGCGATCTAGCTAGCCATTCGATACCTCATCTGTTAGGGAAGTCTCTTAAGCGGTTTCGCACGCGTAGTTGCGCAACATCTGGAATTTTATTTTGAAAAACATTAAATTTTGTTGCAGCTCGAACACCAGGGGCATTAAATTTTGTAGTGCCTACTTAAAACGATTGAGCTAAGGAGGCAGAACTATCTTGCAATTGGTTAATAGCATTTGCTAATATACTGTATTTCTATTGTATATTGCGTAAATCTTCCTCGACTTGTGGATATCCAAACTGTTGTTGACTTTACTTGGATAGCTTTGGGCTCCGTTGGTTTCTACTTAAATAAATTGTTGATGATGTCATAACGTTTACAAAAATGTTTAAAAAACATTTTATATGTGAAAAATTAGAGAAATGTATTTAAAAGTCGACCTGTTTGAGAGATTTTATACTATTCGCTTTGTAACGATTTTATCGAATTTATACATTATTTTAAGGACGCACTGTATACAAATGCGATTGAAAAGTCGATAATTTTACAGAATGTTTCCCGACCTCGACGAAGGTGCAGAAGAGGGTACGATTTTATTTGACGTCAGGTCGGAAAAAAAATAATATCTAATTTACGTTACTGTGGTCTTGAAATTTTGCAGATTAGTTAAAATTTCAAATTCAAGCAACAGAGTGAATAAAATCAAATAATTAAGTTTATATCATCTTCTACTTCGCACTGATTGCAAATATTTGATGGTGAACGTATGCGGAACGACTTACAAGTTTATTGAAATGAACAGAAGTGTCAGATTCATGAGCTACAGTTACACAGTTGTAATTTGCACAAAGCCTTTGTGGTTCGCTCGGAAAAGGCATGGGTTTGAAAAGATAAACGTAATAAATGGAGAAGCCAAAGGATAAGAGAAACGTGTCCACCTTTTAAACAGACATATACAGGATAGCCCACCGAAAACAGTCCACCGGGATTTATTTTCCATACAATAATAATGCCTTTGTTCAAAATGTTCTCGGAAATTCTGCAGTTTTTTTTGTCAGGTAATTGAACGGTGTGCAGCTATGAGAAACAATTACTTACTGACCTTCATCTTGTGGTTCATCATCTAATTCATTAATATTTTCTAAAAAACCATTATGTAAAGTATTGAAATGTATTTCGCTATTGCGAAATTGTTTTATCTTAGATATAAGTGAATTATTTTTAGAATATGTCATATCAGTTAATTTATTCTGTAAAATTTGGAAAACAACATCAGTTTGCTCAAAAATCATTTTAAAAACCTTTAGAAAAAATATGAAGTTTTTATCCAACAATAACGATTTTAAGCTGCTCTTAAAGTCTGATCGTCATTTAAAAAGTCTTCACTTTCCGAAATAAAATTAAAAACGTCAATAAGTTTTTCCTGTATGTATCAACAGTGAAAACAACTCTAGATGAAAAATTCCAACGAGTGGGAGCATTACTCGGAATTCTATGTTCCATAATTCTATTTAAAATATCAGATCTTTTACTAGATTTTGAAAAAAATGATGAAAAACCAGTAATATTTGAAAAATATTCTAACTCCATTAATTCCGTTACAGACTTTATACTTAAAACCCAATTTTCTTGAGACGATAAATATATAACGGCATCAATTAATCTCTTTAATATTTCCCTATTTTCACGGACTTTTTCATTAAAATGTTCTATTTCTCTTTTATGCGCAGAATCCAAGAAATCTACAATATTTTGTTTACCCAACATTTCGAATTTAATGCAAGATGAAATATGCTCTTGAAATTTTTTATGCCTTTCTAAACCTCGTGACAATTTTTGCAAATTATTAAACCCGGCCCTGCTCCAAATTGAGGATTGATCATTAGTAAATAACAAACATTTCCAACAATATAATTTGTTTCTAACTGCTGATGCCGTTAATCACTCGATTTTTTGATAAGTGCTATCACTAAACCCTGTGTTTTATTTACCACTTGTGAAAACTATTGACGGCATTGACGGTGTAGGTCTGAATTTTTTTTAGTTCTTACCTTTCGATCATAACTAAAAGAACTAAATCCATTTAACAACAAATAATCCACCACATCTGGACAACAAGACATGTTGTTGGGAATATTTTCACCTAGAGCACTCATTTTTCAACCACCTGTTAAATATTTTATGTATGTTTATGTCGTTCTCTCACGAAACCACAAATTGCCACTGTCCTTGTTCCATAAACTGTTGTAAGAGAGGGGATCAGCGCTTAACTGAAGTGTACATGCGCTAGAAAGAGATGGGATGCTAGAGGCTAGCTGCCCTAACTTTGCAGATCCAGAATGTTTGCTGATACGCGTCATAATTCAAGGTCACGAACAATGTATTGATATGAGGTTTGGCCCGCCGCTAGCCTCAGTTCATCCAAGCAAGCGCGAAAGCGTGATGAGAGACCGGTAAATATGCATACGTTTAGTGGATTATCCGGACTACAATGTTACATGTTTGTGGAAAGGAAATGCAAAATTTTTTTTACACAGAAAATTAATTTAATTAATGAATTATAACCAACATTGAGAATTGAGATATACCTAAATAGAAATTTCTACTTGTGAAAAATATTAGTTTGGAGATATTCTGCTTTTCCAAAATTGTAGAGGAGGCTCAGCCTCCGCTGCCTCCCCTGACCAGCCGTCACGTTGCATAGTCGCGTACCAGATGTAAGTAGATCAACCTGTCTCTATGTATACTTTTTACAGCAATATAGTAAACATAATAGTTAGGTATTTTTAACAGTAAATATGATGTAAAAAAAATTTCTAATTTAAAACATAAAAGTACATATTTGTATACACCATCAGGTTTGGGAAAAATCACTTTCTGAATCAATGAACTATTAGATAGTTCAGAGAGTGATAACTGATAACTCTTAAAATCAATCGGTGACTTGGATGAGCCCAAATTTCCTTAAGTGCGGTTCAAGAGAAAAGTTTTAATCGTTAAAATCATTTTTCTAAAGGCGCAACAAATACAACAGGAACACTTCATGTAAATCTCTAAATAAATCAAGATTAACATAGTATCCAAATAAGTTATAAACGAATTCCTAAATATGCCTAATGAAAATAATTTTCAGTACTGGAAAATTAAATACGCTTACATAAACTTAACTGTAATAGTAATAATAATAAATAACTGATTATATTAATTTCTGAAAGAGCAGCGAAATACAACAAACAAAAATAAACGGTGATACATAAATCAAGGGATTAGCAAAACTGTATGTTTTAAGAGGCCCTAAGGTATAAATCAGCTCAGAAACATGGAGAACGCTCACTTTAATTGCCGTAGTAAATAAGTATTTTGCATGTATTAATTTTCCAGGCAGCGACAAAATATAAATTATGTCAACAATATGTATAATAAGTACAGCCTTAATTTACGAAAAAAATTCCATGAATCTACTTAAAAAAAAACAGTACGATATCATAACAAAACGATTTTCTTTCAATGTAAA
>JANEYF010005428.1:0-64104 GCA_029963845.1 Rhamnusium bicolor | reverse complement strand
TGACATTTACATTTTTGTAAATAAATTAGACCTTTCAAACTTCAAACTGTTAAATTTATCTAACCCCATTTTATAAGGCCAAATGTGTAAAATATTTCAGTTTACACATCAACTTTATTTTAGTCTTTGCGAGGGTACATTTTATTAACAATTAATGTAGATTGCATAATGTACCAGCCATTCTATTCAAGAATATATTTTTTTGTAAAGTCAAATACAAAAAAGTTTGAGTCTCGTCAGCTGGCCAATTTTGCTCATCACCGAATTTTTCATTGTCTTTGGGTACTAAAACAAGTGTACGGATACACACATACACACACACACACACACACACACACCCTCCCCACACGCAGACACACACACACACACACATCCACACACACATCCACCTTCCCGCACTGACAGACATCATTCGAAAAATAGTCAGAAGGGTTCAAAACGTATATATCAATCGAAATCTCGAGGCCGAAAAAAATCACGATTACTATCCTTCTTTATATTAGGTATAAGAAAGTAATAATAGGGTAATCTTTTGACACTTGTATAATACTGCCAATAGGTATAGATGTAAAAATATCTAGTCAGGAAATAGAATAGAAACTAACTTATAATTATAAACAACGAACTTTTTTTGGGGATTTTGCCATATGTACCCAAATTTGTATACGATTGCATAATAACTACAGTTCTGTAACTTTTTTGTTGCATTTTATTTTTCTACGTATTATCCCTACTAATATTCAGCGCTGTAATAACTCTCTAGTTTTTATGCGATTCCTCCGACCAATAAATATTTATTCTTTCCTAGGCTAGCTGATGATAGCTTCATTTAATAATAATATGACTTATTTTACTACCCTTAAAACAGCTGATGCTTCTACTTGACCTTCCATCATTTACTTGCAGAATATTCATTTTAGTTAGGAATTTCATAGTCGTCTGTTATATGCCGAGTTAGGTTAAAGATTTTCCTAGTATCAAGATGCCTTATGCTACCCATAAATACAGCTCTTGAAGATTTCAACGAATAATTTAATAATGTGAGATTTTCTACTTAATATACCAGTTTTTCTGTAAGTGTATTTTTATATTCTTGGATGCTTTTTCCAGCATTTGCTACATGATTTCTGCTGAACCCCATTTGTCTTTGACGAGATGTTGGTTGAATAACTAGTTCTAATGTGGTGTTCAAAGACCTACTGTTGTGCTAATTAAATTATTTGACGCAGCTCGAAGTCTTAGCTATTTCTTTGTTTTTGCCATTCAGCTGCTTTTGTATGTTCACGAACCTTGACCGTTAAACCAACTGGCTGTCACCCGAAGACGGGGTAAAAGTACTAACTAGCCGGTTTCTCTTATTTGATTTCCATCATTTGTAAGAAATGCCGTTTCTATGACATAAAGTCACAGGCGCAAGAAATTTATTTCTACAGTAATATACTAGGCAACCCTATTGTCTTAGATTTGCTTCAGAAGCTTAGACATATTTATAAAACGGCGTTTATGAATGATCCATAAACCACGTGAACAATTGGTATCTTTTAATTTGTGATTTTGTGTCTTTCATGACTTGTTTAAGGACCCGAGGTAAGGGATTTTTGCACATACGTATGTCTAAAGAAGAATTTTCCAATCATCTTTGGCTGACGGGACGATTCGACGAGGCTGTTAAAAGGTAACTAATTAGTCACATAGTGTACGATCATTTATGAAGACCGTTAGTAGAAAATCATAATGAGACAAGAGAAAAAAATACAAATGAATTCGTCGGTAGCAGGTTAGTGATAATACCTGTTAATGTAACTGGATTAGTGTATTATTTTTACAAAAAGAAAAACTTCTTATTCTGGAGGAAAGAAACGATTTTGTTATAATTATTGATTAATAATATTTATTTAATTTACTTACTAAATAAAAATTATTCCATATTTTGTCTCAATTTGCAGAACTCTGTTGTTAAGTATCTAATTTTCTGTGCACAGCCGTGTCCTAAAATTATTGTTTGTGACTGATCACAAAAGCACGTGACTCCTCATCCACCTATAATCTAGATTTACCACACATTTTTCACTAGAGAAGTGTGAAGTCTTTATGCTTTTATTGCGAACTGGTAGATTGCTATATACAAACAAGTTTTATAGTTTTCGCTGCTTTGAATTTATAAGTATCGTTTTGCACGTCGCATGAATCTTTTTGTATATTTTATGCTGAAAGGTTGTTAATAATCTTATTTAAACATAAAAAGCAGCCCTGCTGGAAATATTAAGGATGATTATATTTATAAAACTGCCCTGTCGAACTAATTCCGGCAGTTTAACAAAATCGTTTACCGAGTAATAATTTATTTATTGATACAGTCTCATGCCTCTAATTTTAAATTATAATTTTCTCTACTTCAAAATATTTACTTATACTAATTGACTATGACATAAAAAAATAAAAAGCAAAGAAAAATTTACCTGGAATAGTTTTCTCCATACAGGAGTTTTATGTTAAATTAAGCATCCAAGAACATCCCGAGCAGAAGATCCTCTTCCACCCTCCCCCCACATACCTTTTTAGGGGTAAAAGAGACATTTTCTTAAAAATCCATATATAAATTATTGTCTATCCCTTTCTTGAAAAAAACATCAAGAGACAAAAGTTTTTTAAAATTGAATTTCTTATCGAACAAGGTTTTTAGCATTATTTTAAAACAATTTACAAATTTAATATATAAAAACACAATATTTCCTAAAAAAAAATTAATTGTATCTTTACACTCCTAAACGTATTTATCACCAAGTTCAAAGTTGGCATAACAGAGGCTTTGCGTCCCGAAGATTAGGGATGAGATGGGACAAGATAATGGTTTAATCTCTACACACTTGGAAAGGTGTCCATTTTTGAACAATGTTCTGCAACTCATGCCCTGCAAAGCTACTCAAAAGCAAGGCTCAGTGTTTACATGTTAGGCTTGAGGCCAAGGGATCCCGAGTACGATTCCTGGTTAGGGCATGGATGTATAGCAGCGTATTTAAAATACCGTGACAGTTGGCTTTAGAAGCGCTGTTGTGTGGCACCACACGAGTTGCCATTGCATCTCCTGAGGTGTGCTAACTTGGTTGAGTGGCGGAATAGCAATTTGTTAAACTCCGAAAGGACGTTAATATAAATAAGACTTAAAAACGTGTGGTTTGTAGGAAGACTGAACAGCGATGCCTATAATGTACGGAATATATACATGCAAAGAATGTGAAAATGAAAATAGCATTAACCTTAACCAGAGACTGTACATATAATTTCTGCCTTAACAAACCTGATGATCCGCAAAACTTACTTGAGTAGGCGCACCGCCCCAGTACCTGACCTGCCAACTTAATATCCTAGCTTGCGAATTATTTTTTGCAGTGTTTCTTTATACAACTACTTCTAAGTTGATATGTCTCTAAAAAATATTCATCCCTTAGAGAAGTGTCTTAGGAAGCGACGCAAAAAATGGCGCAAAACTAAAACAATGTGAGAACAGTATTCTGTATCATATTAGGCAGTAAATATTCTGTATCATATATGATTATCTTGGTTTTACAATAAATATAACAGAATAGAGTAGATTTATTAAACTTCATGATACAAATACCCCTGCAACAAAACAATAGAAAGTTAATTATGATTTTGGTTGTAAAAATAAAGAACATATACATACTTTTATTAAACTTATTTTTTTTACAAGTGTAGACACAACACAAATAAAGAAAGCAATATATAGTACTGTAGTGCAACTATTTTGAGTAATGAATGACCTTTGTATATATATAAGAAAATGAAAAATGATTTTTTCAAATGCTAGAATTCATTCAAAAGAAATTGCAAATAGTTTAATAATAATCTATTAAAGCAGTATGTATTATACATACCATATCCAAATTGGAGAATTCTGACTATTAAACCATTAAACTATGGAAATGACTACAACAATAACATAATCCTCTTCACTACTTGCATATTATATCAGAAGGACTTGTACAGCTTACGTACAATAAAATATCAATATAAAATATTTATTAGATTTCAAAGTCGAGCTTTAAAAATATTCAAAAATTAACCTGAATAGTGACAGTACAAAATCATATCTAAGCTCTCATACTGTGATAGTGTTTATTATGTAGCTCTTTTAAATCTAATGCAATGATGGACTTCAAAGAACTCTCAAAAAAAACTCTTGTTACAGATTTTCTCTTGGAATAGGGAAATATGAAACTGGTATGAGAAAAAGGGCAAGGCACCTCCTTCAAAGTCACGGTTGAGCGTTTGGGGCTTCACAAAAAGTCGTGTTTGACATTAGGAGGACTGAACACATTGAAAAATTATCATCGAGGGCTTAACTGATATCAGACGACTGGAAGGCAAGCTAAGCAAATAAATGAATTAAGAAAAATTTTCCTTAATTGAACAACGTTCAAAGGACTGCCCTCAGGAAGCAGATTTTTTAAAATTTTCACGAAAAAGTACCAAAAAAAAAATCCGAAAAATAACGTGAGTTTTGATGATTGATGATTTTGAGATTAAATTTAAAAAAACTGGACATATTTTCAAAAAAGTGCCTCCTGAGGGTAGTGTGTTGAACGTTTGTCAATCGAAAAAAAAAAAGTTTTATTTTTCAAAAAAAAAGTAGACCTTGTTAGTCATGGGACGTCGAGACCCAAGGGTTCACTAGAATGGATTTATATTTCATTCATGAAAGTGTTTAGTAAACTTGTAAAGATCATTATAAAGAAACGTTTTTTTTTTTTATATTTACGTTCTAAGAAGCTAGAGCCCACTTAATACCTCTATCGTTTGTTACGTATGGGCATTAAATTATAAGATTATTGTAAATACAATCAATTAAATGCAGATTGATTCAAGAAAAAACCTATAATAGGGCTCGATAAAGGGTGGGGCAATGGTGCGTCCGACTTCGATATCACGAGTTCTATGATAGCAACAAACTTGATTTAAAAACATATATAAACTAGACAAAAAAATCTATAACCGGAAATTATTTTCGAATATACAGGGTGAACCAAGACGATTCTACAGGGTCCGCCTAACATTTTTTTAGATGGAATGTCATGTACATCAGAATATTTTTTTGAAACCCTCTTTGTAGCCTCCTTCCACTCCTGTATTATTATTGACTCCCTCCCAACCACTTAGATGTAATGATTTTTTGTGAAATTGTGCCATTTATATGTGTATATTAAAAAAAACTCACTACAATCACAATTATCGATGTTAAGGAAAAATATGTTTGTACCAGTTATGAGACATCTGTGTGAACACTCAGACGCTTTCACCTCCTACAGGTATACACGGTGGCCAAAAATAATTTTTAAATTTACAACTTTTTTAACTGAATTTCTCAATTTTTTTCAAATGGAACACCCTGTATATTTTTGTAGATGTGATGTAGAATTGAAAAACGAACATTTCTTGTACGTACATTTCTATGACTATTGCTGATCATTTTCAATTTTATTAGACAATAACTACAAAATTCAGCACTTTCACTTTTTTTACTACTTTTCATTCACATTTAACTCCGAATTATTATCAAGATAACATCAACAAACCGGTAATAGTATTTGAATCGTTGCTGTCTTCCGTACAGTACAACAAAACTAAGATGAACAATTTTATAACCAATAATTGTATCAACTCTGACCAAATAAATACTGCCCAGCACGCGAAAATAGCCCCGTGCGGCAAAGTTGAAATATTGCCGCCGGTAAGTCTACGCCCCGGTGATCGGTGTATACCGCTGGTGGTAGTGCTACTATCGTCAGAAATCACTGATCTCTTAGTGACTCATAACGACCTGCAGAGCAGGTACCAGAAACTATGATCTCTATAACCCTGGTACAGAAGCTAAACTATACACTGAATAAGATTTACGGGAAACAACTATTCTCGGACGGGGCCCCCGGCCGCGTGACACGGGGCTTTGCCGGGTTTAGTTCAACGCAGGTCGGGGCTTGCGGTGATGGTTGTTTCGTGTAAATATTAGTCAGTGTATAGTTTAACCCCACCAGGCGTTAGAAATCGCAGCTCTTAGTACCTGGCACCATATCGGTATGTGTCACTAAGACATCAGTGATAATGCGATGGGTAGTAGCACCGACCACCAGAGGCTACCCCTATCACTCACTATGTCTGTCTTGCTTAGCCTGCTTTAGGGTAGCCCGGTTTGCTATTATTATTTGTCTTTTCCATTTCTTATGCACACTGACGAGAATATAACAAGTTTGCAACCGGTCTATATCTAGTAAGGAATTGACAAATGATCTTTGAAACTGACCAAGACTTACAGGTTTAATTCAACATAGGTCGGGGTTTTTATCTGAGTAGTTGTTTCCTGTAAATCTTATTCAGTAATAAATATATTTTCTATATATTTCCGAACGCATGTATAAAATTATACATATTTCTTTACAAAACAGTAATAAACATGTTTCTAATGTGTTTCTATATGTTTAACTTTGACATAGTGTAGGATGATTTGTCACCTAAATTAATTACCCTGCTAAATTTATCATTTAAATAATGTTATATGCTATAAAATTATTGGAAGCTTATTTGCAATAAAAAAATATTATACTTTGACCCCTAGCTAAATGTATTAAAAAAGCCGAAATTTTTTACGTTGCAAATAAACTTTATATAATAATTAAATAGTTAGTATTAACAATAAAAGTGTTTCATATTAATTGACTGCATTAATTTAGATATTTCCCAGTGGGACACGGGAATTTTTCAAACAGTGAATTATGAACAATGAAATGTATTCGCGATAAACTGTGTGCCTGGTGAATTACATTAATGAATTTTCCGATTGATACATATACTAAGATTTTCGTTTTAGCTATCAAACATTGTAACATTGCATTTTATTTGTAAATCAAACACATTTACAGATAACCTCTCTAAATTGTAAAACGGAGTTAAAATAATCTTGCTGAATTCAATCGATCTCACTTCAGATTAATCTCAAGAAAGTGTGACTCAACATTCCATATCAGGTAATACAATTAAATCCCTTACTGGTTTCTTTAATCCTAAACTGAAAATACTGTTGTTGTTTTTAAATTTCAAATGTATTTAGTTTGTGGTTTAATGCGAGATGGTAGTACATAGGTGGGCAGGAAGCGTCAGGAATCTATGAGTTACTGGGAGTAGTATTTCTTGTCTTCACTCTTGAGTATCGTGATAAGAGCAGGATGCATGGTTATGTAACAAATTGATGATAAATTAGCAGTGTTGTACTTTATTCGAAAACAAAAGCGCAGTTGGTGACCCAACATATGTAGCTTGTCCCACGAGCCGGTATAGAGCAATAATTACGAAAAATTCATTGTGCTGGAAAGAACATTTTGTGCCGCCATTAAAAACAAACGTAACGCAGTGAAAAACGCGACAC
Organism: Rhamnusium bicolor; assembly: GCA_029963845.1. Classification (NCBI taxonomy): domain Eukaryota; kingdom Metazoa; phylum Arthropoda; class Insecta; order Coleoptera; family Cerambycidae; genus Rhamnusium; species Rhamnusium bicolor. Next base: position 56,666 of record JANEYF010005428.1, on the reverse strand, counting down.
TCCAGGGACGATTCAGATCTGAACGTTAGCATCAAAATAAACAGTTTCACAAGATTATAAGTGTGCCACATATTCACTGTTAATGTCAGTTAATAAATAATATACGCGGTTCATGATTATTCATACAAGGAAAACGCACATTGTAACTGGTAGGGATGGCATCGATTTAATCAAATGAATGAAAAATCGATTAATTTATTTTTCGATTAATCGATTAATCATATGATATTTTTATTTCAATTAATCGGTAATTAATCGATTAATTTTTATATTAATCGAAATTTCTTTTGGTTATTTTTTATATCAACTAGTCGTAGGTCAATGAGCGTGAAGTAGGTCAAATTTAATTTGAAAAAAATAATTATTACTGTCATCATTAATTACATTGTTAGTTATGTAATAAATAATAATAATTTTCACCTATTTATTCTCTTCTATCCCATTAATTCTATGCCTATTAAAATTTAATAAGTTTTGTGCATAGTATTTTAAAAATGTAAGTATCAATATCCGATTAATCGAATGATTAATTAATCGATTATGTTCTATCGATTTTAATCGAAAGTCGATTAGTATTATTCGATTAATCAAATGATCGATTAATCGATTATTTTATTTTTTATTACCTATCCCTAGTAACTGGCTCACAGTGCCTAGCAACAGGTTGACGTGAAGCATTTCAACGAATCAGCATCTTCCACAGTTATTCTAGGTATGAAAAATACTGTGAATCGTTTCAGCGCTTACTTTAAAAAAATCATTTGGCAGCGTGTTTCTTGGCACGAATAGACTTCTTGGCATGTGTGGGGAATCGTCTACGCAGCGTGAAGCTAAAAACAAGGGTATTCAGTAAAACATTTTCTTTGTGCAAATCGCAGTAAGTAGCAAGTACATAGAGTCCAGGACTATGGTCCAGGAACATAAGGCAGGCCCGTTTTCAACGTTTTTATGAAAGAGTAAGATTGGTAATAATAATTATGCAGTTGTGGTAACTCATTTCCTTTTTTCCTAATTTAATTTTATTGCGGTTTCCACTTGTGTTTTACTAATGTATGAAGTTTCGCATGACATTTTAAACATTCTTTTTGATTATTTCGTTTTTTATAAATTAAACAATTGAGTCAGAAGAAGCAGTAAAGCTTGAATTAAAAACATTAATTAAAAAACGTGGAAAATTAAAGGCATCTGTAACCAGAATTTCAAGTTTTCTTAGAAATTTCAATGAGAATAAAATAATATAATTATTGAATTACAAGCTCGATTAAGGCGCCGTTTGCAGTCTCATGTCATGTCGAGGTCGTGTTCAAACAATAAACTAAATGCATATCGCAAAACTGCAATCGCGTCACAATCGTCTGAAAATTTTATCCAGTACCGTCTCGCACTATTTTCGATTTACTTCAGCAACGAAAAAAATTGTACTTTATTTATTACAATATTTCAGAATAAGATTTACAGGAAACAACTACTCAGCGGGCAAAAGCCCCGACCTGCATTGAATTAAACCTGCAAATCTTGTTTGGTAGCTAAGATCATTTGTCAATTCATCACTAGACATAGACCGGTTTCGAACTTGTTATGTTCTCGTCAGTATGCCATAAGTAATGGAAGAGACACACAATAATAGCAAACCAGGCTAGCCTAAAAGCAGATTTACAGGAAACAACTAAGTAGCTGAGTAGTTGTTTCCTGTAAATCTTATTCAGTTATAGTTTAACCCAACAGGGATAAAGGCCACAGCTCTTGGTACCTGTTTTGCAGGTCGCCCTCAGTCACTAAGACAGCAATGATGTCTGACGGGTAGTAATACTGACCACCAGAGGGATACACTTATTACTCGCTATGTCTGCCATGCTTAGTCTGCTTTAGGCTAGCCTGGTTTGCTATTATTATTTGTCTTTTCCATTACATATGGTATACTGACGAGAACATAACAAGTTCAAAACCGATCTATGTCTAGTGAGGAATAGACAAATGATCTTAGCTGCCAAACAAGACTTGCAGGTCTAATTCAATGCGGGTCGGGGTTTTTGTACGCTGAGTAGTTGTTTCCTGTAAATCTTATTCAGTATATAGTTTAACCCACCAGGGTTAGGTCACAGTTTTTGGTACCTGCTTTGCAGGTCGCTCTCATGCACTAAGACATCAATGATGACTGATGGGTAGTAGCCACTGACCACCAGAGGGATACACTTATCACTCACTATGACAATATTTCACATTTATTGTTTATAGTGTATTTTGTTATACCTGTGCAATACGTATATTTGTGTATCGCCTTATTCCAAGAGAATACTGGGAATTGGGTTTCTTTCACAGAACTAGTCTACAAATTGAACCTTAAAAGATTTAGAGTCTGCCCTGTCCTCTTTCTCTTTATGGGATTCTATGTGCTTTTATAATTTAAAAGGCATGTGGAGTATTTAAATGTTTATTTTTGTACAAGATATCTCATTAAGAGGTCTATTTTAAGAGAATATTCCTCAGAATATGCAGAAATAATAAACAGGGTGTCCCATAATTAAGTACATTCCTTCACGGGGATGATAGAATTTGAAAAAATAAGTTAAGTTTTGTACTGTCCAAGTCAAATAGGATTGCGAGAAGTCGATGTAAAATGGCTCAGTATTTTTATGAAGCGCTATCTCTGCTTTCTTACAACAGTAGCAGCTGTGCGTCAATTTGCTCTCTAAAATAGTGACAGATTAAGTCTTTACATTCTTTCATAGTTGTTTTTTTCTTATGACATTAATCTGTCATAAATGTATTGATGTTGCCTACTTTGTCAACCATAATAAAACATACGATTGAAATTTCCGTATAAACGCATGTTTGGCATTGGTTTTGACGTTTATTTGCAATTTTTATTATTAATGTATTCTGCAGAATATGCTTTTATTTACTTTTATGTGTCATTTTCAGAGAGGTATAATGAATAATATCGTTCATTACACTGCTTGCATGACTCCCGTATTTGACTCACACAACTTGTCATGCGCGCACGAAAAAAGCCTAGTTTCTAAACTCGTAACTGAAATATACTATACCGATCCCTTATATCACTTTATCAGTAAATAGTATTTTTCACTAAAATAACTGACCAACGACAGTTAACCCTAGATGGTTGCGGAAAAAATGAAATATATAAAAACGGCGGGGAGTTGTAGTGGTATGGCTCGCGTTATTAAGTTATTTCGTTCATGTAGACAAACGGAGAGCCAAGTCAACGAACACATAAACAAACAACAAAATCAGGAAACAAAATACGTTGAGTCTTAGGTTATTAACTTAGTTTAATTTACTCTAGATTTGAATAGAGATAGTATTCCACATAACATAAATAATTATTTATATTTGCAAAAATATTGTTTTAATTAATAATCATTCTCAAGGGGCCATGCCCCCCCCCATGACCGCTCCTGCCTCTCATTGCATCTGAGGTCATTAAAATCACTAGGTGAAGCTATCGAGAAATGGGACACTTTAATAATGTATATTGTTTCGATTAAATTCGATCCGAATAGCAATCGTGAATGCGAAGATTTTTCTAAAAATATCTATTTTTCAAAAGTAACTGATTTCGCATCATTTCTCAAAAAGACATTGTCATTTTCTTGAATCTTTATGTAGTTCTAATTACAAAATAATAAAACAAGGACAATTATGTTTTTGACATATTAGTAGCTTTATAAATCATCCCACTAAACACCGTGATGTGAAAAACATTAAAACAAACATCGCACCTCTGATTATTTCACAGATACATATTTTCCACATCATAGCGATCATTAATGCCAGTGATAACCAACATAAAAGGTGACTTAAAAGCGATGTAGCAAAAAAACATGTTAATGCCAACATAAACATTTTGGTTAATGACTACCACTATAAAATAAAATTGTCTTCACCGAGGTCTTCACATAACCTTAAAAATGATATACCTGCATATGCATGTCAGTTGGGTGTTGGGTTGTAATTATATGAACGCAGGCAATTTTATTGTAAAATAACATATAATACTCCCAGAAAACAAATGGGCGCACTAAACATGGTAACTTACAACTGTTTGCAGCAAATTTATTTTTATTTTATATTTTTTGAAAGTCAGTAATGGAAGGTATCCGGAAATTAGCTACAAATTAAATTTTCATAACTAATGTTTGAAAACTAACCGCGAAGTTGCCGTTAGAAACTTTCTTCAAATTGTAAATAAAAGCTTACAACAAATATACTGGTATAAGAAAGTTGTGATGTGCTGGCCACATCAGATATTTTGTACTTGCTATTAATGCATCTACCTCTCGAAAATCTTGTCGAATAGTTTCTGCCACAAGATGTAAAGCATGCAATTTACACGCAACATATACCAACCTACAACCATGTTCTTGAAGAGAATAACCTACGAAACGCATTATCGCGGCACCATTGGCCACAAACATCAACACTCGACTTGTTGATAGATCAAATTTTCTAACGTCTCCAGCACCACACGCGTAATTGTTTTGCCAGTATACTCAGTTTGTCTTTTGCTAGCTGGTAATAGTGGAAATGTCGGGTCCAGTATACATACTATAACATTTACAATAGAATTTTTTTATGATCTGTCGTCTCGTCAAGAGATAACCACAGCCGTGTATTTTCTAATACACATTTGATCTTATATACAATGTCTTCACGTACAGTTGGTACATAGTTACGTAATGTTGCGCTACTTGGTAACATCACCTAGGGATTGTATTTATTCCAGAACTCCTGAAATGGTTGTTTATCGAGTATGTGCAGCGGAATATCACAAACAGTCAGCATTAACAGTTAATCGAACAAAAACTGTGTTTTCGAAGGCACGTTTTTAGTTTCATGCTGCACAGTATTTACGTGACGTTTACAATCATATTTATTCCAGTACATCCGGTCTGTCTCGCACACCTTACAAATTATTATAGCACCATTATAGAATAAATCCGGGAATTCACTGATAAATTTATTCGTTTTGTCAGCGTATGGCCGATTTTTATCCTTGTGTACGCTTGATATATTTTTTTTATTATTAAATTAATTTCAACAATAAAAACACAACAAATAAAATTATCAACAGTACAATATAAAATACAACGGAGAGAAATAAATTAGCGTGTAAATACTGCGACATACAACAATGGATTAGTCTCGCGGCTCGCTTTGATTTGTTATCCAGCCGGTCGTTGCTTCACCATATATCTATCTACCTACTGTTACACCACTGAATAGCCGCACGACTTGCCAACTCTATTTATTAGAGAATTCCATATAAATATGTTTACTTGAGCAACCAAGTCTAATGCTAATAAAACTGCGGTAACAGTATTTTTAATTTATAAAATAAATTTGAATTTTATCTAGTACTATAAATATATCGCCCATTACAGTGTCAGACTCAGTGAAAATTTTAGGGTTATTTGCGATTGCCAATTTACAATAGAATCATCATGTGCAGCAAATTATGCAAACGTAATGGTTTAAGATTATTGTCAGAGTTCACTGTAGATGTGATAATGTTCTTTTTGCTAATCTGTATGTTAATTTATAAGTTTTATTTGATTGTTTCCTTTATTTTTTGTATTGTATATTGTATTTATATAATGAGGAAATATATACTGTTATTATTATTACTACTGTTTTTTTTTATAATAAATACGTTTGATAAAACTTTTTGTTAGAACTAACCGAAATACACTTGATTTATGAAAGGATTTCGCCTCCAATACAGGATGATTTTTACTTGTTGTAATGTGGTAATATGCTGATTCTGTATTTAGAGGCTTGCGAGCTACATATTTTCATCAGTTCCGGAGGAAAGCAGAAACTGTTGCTTTGACCGAGTTGAGACAGTTGAACAATGCAAATGCAACAAGGTGGAATATAAAGTAGATCTTTCCTAAAGTTCAAGTGAACACTATTCTAAACATTTGTTACTTGTCATTATGAATGATGTAACAGATAATCTGTAGACTAAGGACTAAAATACAGTAAAACATATAAACATGTCATAACGTGCATCTACCAATTCTTGGAAGTGGGCTGTTAAGTATTTGTTTATCACTTTTAATAAAATTTGCTTGTATCCATAAGTAAAATATGCAGGTCCCGCTTTAGAGGCGGACAATCCGGACCCCTGTCCGGGCGGCGAACCTGAGGGCGGCATTTTCTTCCTCTAAATGTGAACCAAATATTGATAAATTAATTATTCTCAATTAATATAAATTTTACACTACTTGTTGATGTTTTTGCTAACTAAAACTAAGTATTAAGCAATTTACATTTTTGATCTTTGTGGTTTGTTATGTTTTAAAGCTACAAAAATATTAAAACACTTCTTTTAAAAAAGCATATTTATTTTTGAAATAAAACAAGACGTATAGTTAAAAAACGCGCATTACCTTGCATAAACTTGTAGGTATATAGTTTACTTGTTTCAAATAGGAACTGCAAGACATAAATAACAAGCATGGACATATTTTCGCGCCCTACTGTCATCTAAGCGCAATAATTGTGTTATTATTGCAAATGTGTCGTGCCGGTGATAACATGTCCTTGAAGTAAGTTTACAAATATTAAAAATATTTAACAGTTTAGTTCGGGATAGTGCCTTTTGTGTGTTTTGTCAATTTTTAAAAGTAAGTACTTCTGAAAATACCTATATTAAGTGGTAAAGAATTATTTTTCAAAAATATTTTCCACAATACGTACTTATACATTTTTAAATAGTTTCTGTATGTTTGTTGTGATGGATTTTTATTAATTTATTTGGGGTTTTCGCCGCGAAAAAAGAGAATCAAAAAATCCATCTTAAAAATTCAGACATTTTAGGTATCTATTTTAAATATTTAGTTTTCATATGTTCGTTGTGGTGGTTCGCAATTTGTTCATTTTGTTGGGATTCACCACACCTAAAAAATCTTTGGAAAAATTAATAAATTATAATTTTGTAGTAATAAACCAATGCGTTGCATAAAAAAGATAAAAGAAGAAAAATCTTCAAATACGATTAGTCGGTAACGGTGGCTAAAATGCTTAGTTTTAATTACTAAAAAGTATTAACTATTTTTTTTTAAAAAAAGGGGGTTTGAAATTTGGCCCGAAACGTTAAGAATTCATTTTTACTTTCTTATACCTAATATAAGGAAGTATAGTAATCCTGACTTTTTTCGACCTCGAGATTTTGATTGATATATACGTTTTAAACCCTTCTAAATCCATTCTGACTATTTTCTGAATGATGTCTGTCGGTGCGTGTGTGTGGATGTGTGTCTGTGTGTGTGTGTATGCATGTGTGTATCCGCGATAACTCAAAAAATACTAATGGGAGACTTTCCAAATTTGGCAGTTAAGATTGTCAACAACATTTTAGGCGACACATTAAATTTGGTGATTGTGGTACCACCAGAAGAGACATAATGAATGAGAGAAGAAAAGAATTAAAAAAATTTTATTGCATTTCTGGACGAATCTTGACGAATTATAATGAAAAATATAACTTTATGAAAAAAAAAATCTGTCCGCATGTCTGTAGTATCGTGAAAGCAGAAGTTTTTGAGATAAAGCATTCAAATTTGGCACACTTGCTCTAAAGGCCAAAGTCAAAGAGAAAAATTCGCCAGCTGAAAGGGAGTCCACGAAACCCAAACCTTTTTGTATGTTGACTTTACAAAAAAATATATACTCTTGATGAAAGATTATAAATCATGTCTACTATATGAAGCGAATAAAATATGTTTTCAAGTACTTAAATAAAGCTGATGTAAACTGAAATATTTTACACATTTGGCCTCATAAAATGGGGTTAGGGTAAATTTAACAGTAACTAATTTAGTTACAAAAATGTCAATATTACAACAAAAAATTATTAAAATATATGACATGAATTATTATTGACAGTATCGAATGACACTGATAATTAATTATTTAAAAATGTTAATGAAACATTTCAAGCTACGTTATTAAAATTTAATTGAGGTAGTGAAGATTAAATAGAATATTTTTTAGATCAGGATGATATATCCTGGTATAAGAAAGTTAATATTGCTGGCCATCAGATATTTATATTAAAAAATAGTTTAAGTAGGTAATTAAAACTAGGCATTTTATTTTCAAAACTTAGAGACAGACTAAGTCACTGACTAATTGAATTTGAAGATTTTTCCAATTTTTATTTTTAGCAACGCCGTGGCTTAATTTAACTAATCTATTTTGCATTGTTTAATTTGTTGGTTTGAGAATGTCTGACGCGCAAGAAAATTGTCAAGCCATCAGTGCAAAAAGCGAAAGGTTAGAAGGAAGCAAAAGTAAAAACAAGTTGGTGCTCTGCACAATTATTTACGGAGTAGGCACAGTAGTACCATTAGTACCAAAACAAATATCTCCAAAAGATTTAGATAAAAGAAAAACACGGAATCATCAGAGAGTGTTGGTGACCAAGACCAATCAATACGATATTTCTAAACAGACTTTTGTCACCAAATGAAAGCAGCCTACCAACTGGCGCCGCCTTGACACTTACAGAAGGCACCCTGACTAGCACTAGTAGCACTCTATCTTTACAAACCCCACCCTACCAACAATGGAATGCACTGTACAAACTTTAGGTACAGATCCAGCATTAGTGGCCGAGAATTTTAGGAGATGCCGAAAGAAGTTTTATCAGTACGATAAGGTCCACCTAAACCATTGTTTAATTACAAATTTCCTTATGATGGCACTGATCGAAAATTTGGCGCAAATTACTATTCTCAAATTTTAAGAAATGGAGAGCAAGTTATAAGATACTTCAGCTAAATTAGTGCTTCACTTAAAAAAATTGCATATATTACTTTTGCTGCAAAATTTACGGCCATATGTCAAGTTCCCTTTCAAAAGAAGGTTTTAGAAGCTAGAAGCAGATCGTTGTAACTTTAATGGATCAGAAATTTCTAAAAATCATTCAGGGTCAAAATCCTGCCTAGAACTCAGTCAAGGTTAAAGTATTGTACAACTATAGATGCAGTTGCCCAAAGAATTAATAACGCTGAAACGAATCACTAGTACGAGAACACTTCTAAGAGTTGTAACAATTACTAAAATGCTCGGTAAAGTTGTTTAGCTTTTTCCAAGTACAAGCGACAAGCTGTTTGAGCACTAAACGGCAACTTTTTAAAAATAGTTGAATTGCTATCTGAATTTGACCCCGTCATGGGAACACGTTACGTAGAGTGTTTAAAAAGAGGGAAATCAAAGCTCACTATCTTGGAAAAAACATTCAAAACAAGATAATAGACTTGCTTCACCAAAGTGTAAAATCCGCATATTATTGCTGAAATAAAAAAAGCGAAATACTATTTCATAATTTAGATTGCACTCCTGACGTTAATAAGGTAGAGCAAATGACTCTGATAATTAGATATATTTCCATCAATAAATCTGATTCTGATTCAAACGATGTCGAAATAAATATCTATGAAAGCTTTTTGGGTCTCTTACCTGTGGAAAGATCTATAGGACAACTATATGAAATTATAATTGAAGAGATTCATGAAATGGGACTTGATGTGCAAGAATAAGAGGACAGGGATATGATAACGGGGCTACGCGAGGGCAACAATGCAGAAGTCAATCTGGAATTAGGAATTTAAATCCACGAGCATTCTACGTTCCGTGGAGTGGCCACTCGCTCAATCTAGTGGTAAATGATATGGCAAAAAGCATCTGGAAGCAGCCAAAATTTTTTAATGTGGTCCAAAAAAAATATTTTATTGTTCTCGTCTTCGACTTTTCGATGCAATATTTTTAAAATATGACCAAGGATTAACATTAAAACATTTGAGTGACAGTCGGTGGGAAAACAGGATAGAGCTTTAACATGTAAGATTTCAACTTGGTGAAATATACGACGCTTTGCTAAGCATGTAGGGAAACCAAGACATCTATATCTCAATAAGAGACGAAGCTAAGTTGCATTAAACAATTAAGATTTTTATGTTCAACAGTCATATGGTATAAAATTTTAAACTGTATTAATCCCACAACAGGCTTATGCAAACAAAAAGATTTTGATTTGAAAAAAGCACTTGACCTTCAGAGAACTGCAAAAATTTCTTCAAAAATCTTCGATCAGATAACTCTTTCAATGGAATTATTTTTGACGCAAGAGTTGGCTGATGAAATTAACATTGAAGCCAATTTTGAATCGCAACAACGCCGCGACACCGCGTAAGAAGAAAAAGACCAACTTCTCATAGAGCAAGGAACGAACCAATCGAAGATCCCAAAGAAAAATACAAAATAGAATTTTTCCTTCTATACTATTGATCAAGCATTAAACGCACTAGATAGTCGATTTGAACAACTGAATCACCATAGTAACCATTTTAAATCTCTAGTATAATCTTCTAATTTGAAAACCATGCCTAAAGAGACACTGATAAAGATTTGCAAATATTTGGAAAATATTTTTGTCTGATAGTGAATCAGCTGACATTAACGGTCTAGAATTAGAAAAGGAAATTTCAACAGTTTGTGCACTTTTGAGCAAAAAATAATGTCCAGGTGATGTTCTTAAAATAATAACGATGCTAAATTTTGCTTCAAATTTCGAGTACTGCTTTAAGAATACTACTGACTATTCCAGTATCAGTAGCAAGTGGAAAAAAGAAGTTTTTCCAAATTAAATTAATCAAAACCTTTTGCTGAACTACTACACAAAATCGATTAAACGGCTTGGCCATTTTAGCAATTGAACATGAAATTGCTAATCAAATAAACTTAAAAAGAGGTAATAAAAAAATTTGCAGAATTAAAAGAAAAAATTTTTTCTGATTATAACTCAAACAAACAATGTATTACTGTGATTCTATGTATCTTACCTTTTTAATTTCTATTTAGGTTTTAGGTATAAGTGAGAAAATTTAAATCATAATAGCGCCCTGTATGTTTAAAACTATGTAAATATTTTTAAATATAACAACTAGGTATCTATAGGCACTGCAACTCGTTTTATTGTAATTTATACTGTTTTGTACCAAATGTTGAAGTTTTAATACTTGTTTCTTTTTAAATATACGTTTTTATTGCAAATTAAAACCAAACATTTTATTAAGAAAAATAAGGGGCGGAATTTATTTTTTTGGCCGGGATGGCGTAAACGCCAGAGCGGTCCTTGAAATATGTTTTAAATGCCTTTTTCAATTACATGAAGTAAAAGTTATGTTTTTAGAACATCAACTTTCGATGCAGCCAATTTGAAAAGACAATTTTTTGCTTTCTATTACTAAAACGTCTAGTCATAACAATTTTTAGTTTCTTAAAGAAATCGTTTTGAATCTGAGATTATGTGTAAAAAGTTAATGAAAGTTTGAAAATATATAAAATAATGGGGAATGGAACAGCTAAGTAAACAAAAGCCATAGGTGCGCGCCTATCAAATATACTATTTCAATATGATTAATGTTGTTATGATATTGCTCATAAAAGTGGCGAATACGAAGTGTGCTTTGACAATAAAGTAGATCTGATATGATTGCGATTTAACATTTTGCGTTGAGGTGTATATTGGATTAATTTCAATATACAGGGATGAGTCTTACCCACTATGCAAATTATCCTCTCATGAACGTTAAAGAACAGACTTCTAATAACAATGTAAATGTAACGTCTGTTTAATAGCTGGACCAACGTCGCCTATACTATACTATAAACTCTTATATCAGGGTAAGCTAGATCTTTGCCTTAACATTGTTTCAAGAGAATTGAAGCAATCTCTTGTTTGTTCCATCCATTAATAGTCCAATAATCAAGTTAAAATAACTTTAGATTTTTGTAAACAGAGGACGCATGCTTCTTAAATGATTTTAAATATTAATACTGTAGAATCTAGAAATCTATGATGAACAGTATAATTTAACCTTCTGTATTTTATTGCGATGTGTTCGTTAGATTTTAAGGCTTTGTGGTACAAAATTTTGTCAACGTGGACAATTTCATATTCGATTAGAGAATTCCGGAAGAACTTTCCGACGACCTACCGTCCGGTGATATTTATTTTCAATGGTTTTGAGGTTATCATCATTTATGTCCAAATTTTGAGAAACAAAAACAAAAGTTTCCTATTTTTTACAAATTTTAAATGATTAATAAATAAAGAGGTTAATAGTTTGACCATTTTAAACTTTTTTATAAAATAACTTGTTCTTTAATAAATAATAAATCAAAAAAAAGTCAAAATTGATGTAGTTAGCTATATTCGTAGGTGCCTACTGATACACGCACATGTCTTAAAGTCTTAAGAAATTAACACGTTCATGTACGCGATCCATATATGCGGTATTCATATTCCCACATACACACTTAATTCTATTCAAGCGGTAACAAAAGACATATTCAACGGATTTTTAACTCAAATTTGTACCCACTATCGCACATGAACGAGCGTTCATGTCTGAGAGCATACGTTATGAGGAATTAGCAAATAACATGCACATCAATAAACTTATTTCCAAGATTTTTATTGAATTATTGGAACAAATACATTAATCTAAGATCGCTCAATATTTTGAAAATCGAAAGTTCAATTTCAAATAAATCGTGAAACAAACGAAGAGACACTTACGGAGATTATAATCACGATTCTGAAAGTTGTGAAAAATAGTTAATTGTTGCTCACCTATCCATCTCCTTAACAAGGATTAAATTTTGCTTACCTGCCTCTTGAAGGCATTTTAGACGAGATTGTTGCAAATGTTGAAAGTTCAACGTTAATACCTTCCTGATTCCTCCAAAGGTTGTCAGAGAAGCTTGCAAAAATCGGATCTCATAGCCATTATCACTAAAGTTAATAAAAAGACAAAATCTACAAGAGACAGAAAAATTATCAACGATTTGGCATTGAAAAAGATTGTTTTTATTGAAAAGTTGATAAGGGCAATAAGGTTGTATTTTAGATAAAGAGGACTATTATGAAAGGGTGGACGAATCTGATTAGTAATGGTCCTAACATAAAAAACTTTCTAGAAATCCATTACCAAAAATGGTTACTGAAGATGAAACGTCTTAAATCCTGCAACAACCGTATTACTCCAGATTTTTAAATGTGAAGTTACATGATCTAACCCAAGTCATACCTAGATTGTACTGCTTGCCTAAGATGCTAGAAAGTCGGTACGTCTTATTGTTTCAGCAATCGGATCGCCGACTCTACCACCTATCAAAAGATTAACTGAAGAGTTGAAAATTTACCCATCGCACCTAGTTTCTAGATACATTCCAACGATTTCATCATAGTGATCGTATTGAATAGTTGTAAGAAGGTGGAAGTTGCAGTCTCCTTCGCCATTTGTTCATTGTTTCCAAGTGTTCCGATATCACAGACCTTGAAATAGCTGGATCTACTCGAATTAAACAATCTCAGTTAAGATGTAGTAGAAGAATATCTTAAACTCACTAAACTTTGCACGAAACAAAATTGTTTCCGATTCAACTATCAGTTCTTCTGAACATGAAGGAACAGCAATGGGTAACTCTTTGTCACCATTCATTGGCCAGTTTCTTTTATGAACAGATTCGAGACGGAAGCAAAAGAAGAATCCAGTTATTCCCCCAGGGTTTGGCTTAGGGTATGTTGATGATATTTTTGCAGTATTCGATACAAAAGTCGCTGATATTGATAACTTTGTATCAAATTAAACAGTCGTTTCGCGTTGGTTAAATTGACATATGATTCTGAAAACTCTGGACAACTACCATTTTTAGATGTATTAGTAATTAGAAATAATGAAAACGTAGAATTCTGACATTTAAGAAAAGATACCAGTACTCTAGATATATCCCTAAGGACTCTCACCATTGATGCTCAACACAAAATGGCGAGTTTTAATTTTCCAGTCCATCGTAAAGCTTCCTCTCAATAAGAGAGTTTTTAAAAAGAAAAAGCATTGATATAGCTGCGAGTAATGGATATTCTGTAAGTTCAATTGATAAAATAATTGAAACGAAAGTTTAAAGAGTCGCTTTCCTCGACCTTTTCAAATGAAAGAGAGAAAATCCAAAATTTATATCAATTCCATTCGATCTTCGAGTTACACCGTGGTATTGGTAAGATTTTTAAAGATGCGTATGACAGTGATTCATCATCGGAAACAAACTACAACTTTGGCAAACCAAAAGACAAAATTGGAGAAAACGAAAAGTCGGGGATTTACGAAAATTAGCTGTAATATGTTGATTGGACTAGACGATTAAATTAAACTAGATTCAGAGCATATGGCCCATTTCAAATATGGGAGAACAGATAAGTCAGTGTTGCCCAACATGAGTTTAAGCAATTTAAGATTAATTAGGAATGTAACAAATACTGGACAGCTGATACAGTTGAAAGCTTGGAAATCATAATGTGTAAAAATAGTATGAATAGTGACAGAGGGCCTATACTGAAGGTTTCGCTTTCATTGGTTACGTGTGGTCATGGTTCGCCGAACGGTCAAGGTTCATATTGACCGAGTTTGCTCATCAATGAACTCAATCTCTTCCTTCACCCTCTAGAAATGTGTACCAGCAACTTGAAAGCCAGACCTCAAAAACTGTAGGCTGCTATCGCGAACCACATATACATACGCGCGCGCACGCACACACACGCAAGCGCACGCGACACACACCAACACACGCGACACACACCGACGCAACACACACAGACCGTTTTTTCTGTCTGAAATTTCTAATATCGTCATTAAATCCAAGATTCGTCCAGAAATGGTAGAAATTTTCAAAATTTTTTTTGCACGATTACATACCTTCCTCTCTTTTGAGTAGCGAGGAAGTAATTATATTATATTTGATGCAAAACGGACATAAGTCCAAACTCTTGTATTAATTTTATATTTCTCGTGTTTTCTTTTTTTTCGTCAGATGTAATCGTAGTCATTAATAAAAAATTGAGTTAATTGATACAAAAGAACACTGATCTAAAATATTGTATTGTGTATTTCTAGTCTTTTCTTAATTCTTTTCGTCAGATGTAATCTTACTTTTTAAATAAAAAATTTGTTTACGTTTGGTGCAGTGTGTTTATAAGTCCAAATATTGCATTAATTTTATTTCCAATCTTTTCTTTTTTTTCTATCAGACATAATATAACAGAATTATATTAAAAAAAAAACTAGAAATACACTTAATACAATACAATATTTTGAACTTATGTCCTTTTTCACAAATACTATAAATTTTTTTATACAATGAATACAATTATATCTGACGAAAAAATATGGAAAGACTGGAAATAAAATTAATACAATGTTTTGGACTTTGGTCTTTTTTGCACCAAACAGAATACAATTTTTATTAAAGAAAACCTAAATTTTTCAGTATAACTGAGGCAGATTTTGTATGAAAGTGAGAGGGACTTTTTCAATCATAGCTTACAAAAATTGAAAACATCTGAAAATCAAAGAATAAAACTACCTAAATCACATGTATTATTGTGAAAATCTTCGTGTGGCAACACTGTTGAAATCATGGACTGTACTTTATTTGCAAACAAACATTGATAGACGCAAAATTTCTCTAAGTACAAAAACAACTTTTACGTTCAAATACAATTTTGTGTGTAATATGTTTCACCTCTAATTATATTTATAAATGATATTACTATAGTATTTAAAAAAAAAAAATATTCAAATCCAATTATTTATTGCAATGTATGGATCGTGTCATGAAAACCAGTTATTTATTAATGAATATACTTATATCTGACAAAAAGAATTAAGAAAACACTAGAAAGTAAAATTAATACAATATTTTGGACTTATATCGTTTTCACTAAACACAACACAACTTTCTATTATGAATATTCGATTATATCTAATGAAAAAAGAAAGGTAAGGAGAAAAGACTAATACAGTATTTTAGACATGTCCTTTTTGCACCTAACTAAAATATTATTTTTTTTGAGTTTAAATCTTTTTGCACCAATTCGCAAACACGTGACAATATGAATTTAGTAAAAAGTTTTAATATTACATTTCCGCTTCATTTATGCATTTATTTTAAATATTGGCATTTTTAATGCAGTAAAAATTGCTTGTATATCAAAAAAAGCACTTTCGAAAGTTTCTCCGTTTTGTATAAATACTTGTTTTTGGTAAAAATGTTAATAAATATAAAGAACAAATGCAGGCTTCTATCGCAATTGTTAAAAACAATGTGATAGATAATGGCAAATTTTTTCTTAATTGTAGATACTTACTATTTTGGTCATATTTTAAATTAAAAAAAACTATCTGGAAGAAAATAATGTTACAAACCTATATATATATTTATTCTTTGTCTCTATGATGATATTCTTATTTTTTCAAAAAGACGGTTGATTTAAGAAACGGTAGTGTTTGCATATATACAGTGTGGAACAGCCAAATGAAAAAATTCAGTCTCAATTATTGTTCATATTTACAAATAATTCCGAGACACGTCAATTTTGAATTGAAAATGACATGCTGCAACGTAAAATTTCCTCCCTAAGTTTAACCTCCTTCGAGTGACAGTTGCAACTCCTAAATTTTTAAATGGAAGTAGGTGCTTGTGATGCCTCATTTGATAATATTTTCATTCTCTATTCAAAAATGCTATGGTTTTAATATTTGTTGCAAAAATTAACACTAAAAAATAAATTCATCTGCTTGACGAAATTCGCTACAGCAAACAAAAAAACAACTTAATTTCAATGTAGATGTTCCTTGAATGTCTTGGCAGCATCCTAATCTTAAATAAAAATGTCTTCTAACGTTTTCCAACATCTGAGGGTGACCAACCTTACCGCAACCGTTATTTTTCTTCTCAAGTCAGCTATGTCGCTTAGATTAGTTTTGTATACCATATTTTTTACATATTCCCATAGCAAGAAATCTAAGGGTGTAAGATCAGGAGAACGTGCTGGCCATTCTAGCGATCCTCGCCTCCCTATCCACCGATTTGGAAATGTTACCTCGAGGTATTGCTGGACAATGATTCGGTAATGTGGTGATGCTCTATCCTGCTGGTATCATATCACATCGGCTGGAGCTTGTGGGTTTTCTTCAGCAGGATATACATTTGTTAAAGTTGGTACATTATTTTGGAGCAGAGCTAAATAATTGCCATTAATGAAAAAGGACCAATGACTGGTCTCCAATTATCCCCGCTCAAACATGAACCTTTTCAGGATTTTGTGTATGTAATTCTCTTATCCAGTGAGGATTTTCATTAGCTCAGTAACGACAGTTTTTGACGAATAACATGGCCGTGAGTAAAAGTTGACTCATCAGAAAACAAAACATTTTCTAGTTGGATAACATTATTATCTAACATTTGCATCATTTGTTCAAAAAATACGTTCTTCTATCAACGTCTTCACTAAACTCCTGAGGTGAGGTGAGTTTTAGAGGGATGCATTTTATTTTCTTTTAATAATAATAATAATAATCGAAGAATGGGAAACATTCACTGCTGAAGCTGCTTGTCGACTTGAACTATGTGGGTTTTCTTCAAATTCAAACTATATTTAATTTGGTATCGTTACTCATTGCATTGGAAGTTTTTTCTTTATCTGCTGTACATGTCCATTTTAACGAAACTGCTTTTCAATTTTGCTAATTGTGCGTTGGGATATAGGCAAATCAGGAAATTTTTCTTGAAATTGGCGAGCAACTTCGGCCTGTGATCGCATTCTATCTCCGTAACCAACCATCTGTATAATTGTTATTTTATGCATTTCTGTTAAATAAACTATATTTAGGAATTGCAGTTGGCAAAACTCAAACAATACGTAAAAACACTGACAATTATTTATTGCCGTTAATCAAATGGCAAGTAGCTACGGCGTTTTCAATAAAACTGGCAATGCCTGCTATAAATAATTTTGATAAGTTTTTATGTCTTCTTTTTAGTTGATAATGTTGAAAAAGAACACAAATTGTTTTTGCTAGCCTGCAAGAAGAAAACGCTGTAAGTTTTTATGTTTTTCGTTTGTTGCAGCGAATTTCGTCAAGCAGATCGTTAATTTTTGCAACAAATATTAAAATATATTTTTGAACAGAGAATGAAGACCTCTCAAATGAGGTATCAAAAGCCCCCTACTTCCCATTTAAAAATTCAAGGGGTTGCAACTGCCACTCGAAGGGGGGTTAAATTTAGGGATGAAATTTTTACGTTGCAGGATGTCATTTTCGATGCCAAAACCGACGTGTCCCAGGATTTTTTATAAATATGCACAATAATTGACATACTGAATTTATTTCATTTGGCTGTTCCACACTATACATATTTTACAATAGGTACTAATAATGTTCGAGGTACAGTGATGTATACCCCTCCTAAGAGCCATTTTCATGCAGGGCACTTAAAACAGTGCTGTTTTTAAAAAATCATATTCTGCCATATTAGTTACACTAGAACTTCCAAATTTAAATTAAAGCTAGATAAAATATTATTTGAGGAAGTGAGAATAAAAAATATTAACTAGATGTAGAATAGATAGTGACTGGGACAAAAAAAAATTGGAAAAATTCTTCAACATTCATATTTAATATAGTGTCTATTAGAATATATTTGCTATAATCATATGCTCGCAATAAAACAACTGTAAAAATTATACGTAAAAATGTTAATAAGTTTTCTGTTAAAACTTTCTAAAAAAATTTAAAATCAGAAATAATTGCACTGGAAGGTGCTGCGCTCTACAGAAAACTGCATAAAGTTATCTTATATTTCCATTGTCCAGTATATGTACATATATTATTTAGGTTTATTTCGCCTAAAACTTGGAAGTCGATTTAATAGTGTTAAAGGACACTTAAAAAGTACTCAGTTATAGAAAATACCATGATGCAAATACACTGATATGCCAATGTGCATGGAGGCGTGGCTTTCGATCCGAAACGTGACGTCAGTAGCGAGAATATACCGAAATTTCGTAATCGCTTTAAAGCGTTCTACAGTTAATTAATAATAATTCAAAATAATATAGAAAATTTAATAGATAAATTTTTATTTTAAATCTGTTGTACAAATATCAAAATATTTCAACTGAACTTGCTTGCGAACAAAGCTAATAATTTATCTACGTTTATCGGAAGAGATCTTTTAACTGTTTTAGCTGTGAAATTATGCTGTAGTGAGGAAAATTGAGGATTTGCAACTTCTTTCTGTCTGCATAATGCTGATAGAAAATGATATAAATTTTTCCTGGTACCGTAATATGGGGTTCAAAAATCAGTGTAGAATTTAGAAAACACAATTACACACACTAATATAGCAAATAGTGTAAATTACTTATCTTGTCAATGGCATTAAATGATCATATTTTTAGAAAAATTGAAAATTGCGATTATGTATTTTCTATTCTTTTTTTGGTTGTGTCTATTGACCCCCCAGTTGGGGTTAATGGAGGTAATTTATTTATCATTATAAATCCTATTTGACCAAAGTAACAGCAAATAGATACATTTAAAATTAAAAAATATATAAATTCCCGAGGAAAATTTGTACAAACAAAAAAAAAATATGTTAAACAACTGATTTTATTTATTAACACATAAAGATGAAGATACAAAAACATTTTAATTAGATTAATTATTAAGGCACATTTCTTAAATGTCCTAATTCTGCTGCAATATTTAAATATTTAATTTTGGATCTCTCCACCTTTTCTTCCAAAACAGTTTGCCCACTTTGATTTTTGATGTGGGGATTTGTAAGTCTATACGGGACACATCGATGAATTCTATATTATCTTTGAGCCAGCCTCTAGGATATTCCATTTTTTATGTCCCTTATTACATCCTGCAACATGTCAGGGTCATGTTTGGCATAAGTTTTCGCACCAGAATTGTCTGTATTAACCACGAAAAAGCTCTGAAAAATAGTTTTTTTTCTTGTACAATTTATTTCGGAATCTATAAAAATCTTCCAATTTTTTTTATTTCAATCGAGAGAAACTATTTTAAGTTTTATTGTAAAAGTTTGTTTGAAAAAATAGTTTGAACAAATTTAAACATAATGATAATTAAAGTTTTTCGACCTACCTGTTTTTCGATAAAAACACCACTGTTTTCAAAGGCTTGAGCAAAACTAAATCGTTCCGAGTAATAACAAAAATGCATAGTATAGGCTGTTAGAGACCTAAGAATAGATACTTTTTATGGAAGAAAAATGTGTTTATTGTCCCTGCCACAATTACCAACCTTTTTGACTCTTTCCTGAATTCTGTCTCTTTCCATACACTAGTCTTGATTGACTCCATTTTAAGGTAGTACAGTTTTATTGTTTCATTCAGATTATCTAAAATATATCTCACATTTTATGCCTTTGTCACTACAACAGGTTTATCCATTGGGCAACCTTATTTTCAAATATGAATAGATAGATTCTTAGAAAGAGACATCTACAAGCATTATATAATAGAAAGAAAAACCTTTTATTCTTTGGTGGAGGATAGAGAATGTATTTATTACTGTTCTCCTTCCTTGGAATCCACATATAATAATAGTGATATAATAATAAATGGTTTTTATTTTCCAATATTTTTGATACAAATCATATACATACATTAAAAAATAAACAGTTTGGAAAAAACGCCGAAGATCAGATAACTGCCACAAAGACAGCCCCTGTTGTTAATCTTAAACGCAAAAAATATATAATAAAAATTAAAAAAATTTATACCGCAAAAAAAAATTTAAATAAAGATATGTTTTACCTTAGAAACTCGTATATAAAAAATATACTTATACATGTAGTTATTCACATATAAATTTAATTTAGATGCCGTTAATAAACAAGTAATATTAAATTACCAATGTGTGACATTTTGTGCATTTAAAAGAAATTTTTTTATAACTATTTTTTATAGATAACTGGTGGCTTATCTTTTATTGAAGATGGTATCGAGTTATAGATTGTTGTTATCTGGTATGAAAAAAGAACGTTTAAACAACTCTGTACGGTGAAGAGGTGGTGTAAGTGTACCTTTAAAACGTACATTTATATTATGCACATCAGTTCGGTGTGAAATCTTCTTACTTAGGTATTTTGGGATTTTATTAATAACAATTTTATGGAATAAACAAGCAGCATGCAGCCGTCGTCGTCCAGACATATTAAGTCATCCTATTTCACATAATTTATGAGAAATATTTTGTTTACGTCTTAATCCAAAAAATTAATCTAACGCAGGAATTTTGTACAACTTGTACTCTACGGACATCCTCCGCATCTAGATAGATATCACTGTATATGGCCCATGCGCCATAATATAGTGTCAGCAAAATTAAACCGAGACAATACCAACGATTCATATAAAATAGTTCTTACTTTTTTTACTGACAACATGTCTATTAATGTAAATCATTTTTAGGTTCATATAAACCAGTTGAATACATTTATTTACATGATATTCAAATCTTAAGTTGGCATCAAAAATTAACCCTAAATTCCTAGCCTGCTGAGTGGGAGTTATATTTTAACCTTCTACATTAATTTGCACCATATTTGAAACTTGGGATCTATTATGTGGTTGTCTAAATACAAGAACTGATGTTTTGGTAGCGTTAATATTTAACGAGTGAGTTCTAGATTTCTCAAGCAGGAAGTTAATATCACGATTTATGTTATCTGTTGCTTCTACAATGTCTTGTGGATCAAAAGAGAGGTAGAGTTGTGTATAATCTGCATAAAAGTGTATTTGGCAATGTTCAATAACATTTGTAAAGTCCGACGTATATAATGTGTATAATAACGGGCCCAATATTGATCCCTGAGGAACACCAGATAATACATCAAGAGGAGCAGACAAAGTATTATCAACTTTCACCCGTTGAGTCCTACTCGTTAAATAACTATAGAAAAACAAATATCACTTCATTACTTAAGCCAATAAACTTTAAAACAGCTAGGAGTATTTCATGGTTTATAGTATCAAACGCATTTGAAAAGTCAATAAGGGCAAGTACGGTAGCATTTTTTTCATCTGTTCCTTTCAAAACGTCATCTGTAATGTTTAATGTTTCACAGCTGTGTAAGGAACGAAATCCTGATTGTATTTCAGACAATATATTAAATTTTGCCACATGCTCACGAGGCTGCAACTCGACCTCTCTTTCTAAAACTTTTAACAGGACTGGCAAGATACTTACAGGTCGTAGGTCTATAAATTCACTGGGGTTATTAATTTTTGGAATTGACAACACAGTGGCTATCTTCCAAGCTTTTGGAAAGATATTGTTTTCTAAACAATAGTTTACAATATGGGTTATATATGGTAGAATATAAGGACAAGACATTAATATAAATTTGATATTAAGTCCTTCATGACCTTGAGCATTAGTTGTAATTGCATATAATATTTTTTGTTTGTTATACTCTGAACTAAGTCGAAATGTAAAAGTCTCTATATTTGGTTAAACATTCTTATTATAATAATTTATGGTACCTTGATCAAGTGGCATTAAAGGAATACTGTTTACGTAATAATTATTATGACTATCAACATTTTTTCAAATGATTAGGTATAGAGGCTTTTTAATTTTTTTCTAATATTTAGCAATTCTAAATCCTTCTATATTTTATTTGTGCCATTAACCGTTAACCTATGGTCAAAGGAAGCTTTTTTTTCGTTTTTTACATGCCAGCGTTGTGTAGTTTTTTTCAACTGTTTGTAATAATTATGGTGTGCCTCATTATTGGTACAATGCCACCTACTGCGAGCCTTATTTCTAAGAGATATAAGTAAACGTAAATTATCAGTCATCCACAGGGACAATTTTTTTTTGTGATTCTAATAGTTTTAAGAGGTGCAAACAGATTTATATGGTTTAGAAGATTTTCATTCAAATAATTTAATTTCTAGAACAATTTTAATTTGCTCTAAATGAAATGTGTTTCGGTTTATTTAATATTTTGCTTAAAATCTGCCGCAATAAAAACAGAATAAGTATAAAATTACTGATCATAAAGAAGTAAGTTAAACATCCTTACCACTGTAATGTAAAATGCTTTGTAAAAGAAAGATACAGTACTCAACAAATATCAGTTGCACGTTTGTTTACAGAATATTTACTGCTGATGAGTCAATATACCCCAGTGGCTGAACTTGTATGCGACAGTTATTGCAAACGTTCTCTGGACGTAGAAGCTGTGTTTGACATGGTAACCTGTCACCTAGCACGATCTAGGGTGTACTACCTTTACAATATTAGATTCCAAAGAAGTAGGAATAAGAGGTACCGCAAGAATAAAGGTACAAAACAATTTTTTTTGCTTCAATTGTGGTAAAAAGTTTTTTAAAATAGAATTTTTTTTCTGTCATCACACAGATGTTTCATAATCGGCACTAACATATTTTTTCTTAAAATCGATAGTTGTGATTGTAGTGATATTTTTAATATACACGTGTAAATATTATAATTTCAACAAAAAAAATCATTATATCCAAGTGGTTGGAAGAAAGTCAATAATAATACAGGAGTGGAAGGAAGCCACAAAGAGGTTCCAAAAAATGTTCTGATATACATGGCATTTCATTTAAAAATAATGTTACTTGACCCTTGACTTCTTGGCTCACCCTATATATTCGAAAACAATTTCCGGTTATAGACTTTCTTGTCTAGTTTACTTACGTTTTTAAATCAAGTTTGTTGCTATCAAAGAACTCGAGATATCGAAGTCGGACGCAATATTGCCCCACTCAGGTACGGACCAGATACAAAGTACATACATTACATAAGATAGGTAAATATTAAATATTAATAAATTATAGTTTAAAAAATAAAAAACATGCTTTAATAACAAACCGAACTAAAAAGTACAAAATAAAAATGAATGATTTAAAAAAAAATCATTTTATTGTAAAAAGCGTGTGGTGCTTGATATCAATTGTTATAAATATTTTATTGGTAGCTATTAATAAAAGTAGAGTTATCATAAAAATATAGTAAAAAGCACCCCACGCTTTTTACAATAAAATGAATTTTTTTGTCAATCACTTTATTCTTATTTTTTACTTTTTAGTTCGGTTTCTTATTAAAGCGTGTTTTTTTAATCTTTTAAACTATAATTTATTTTTTTATTTTTTATTCATGAAACGAAAACAAATGTAATAGTTTTCAAAAATTTTTGTCGAAATTTTTTAATTCAATTTTTTTTTCAAAATTTATTGATTTAAATTTATTTCTGAATTTGTTTTTATTTTTTATTTTTCAAATTATTGTATTGCTATTGTTGAATTGCTGTATATTTTGACAAAACGAAAGAATTAAATGCTTTCAAAAAAAACATTCTTATCGTAAATTGGTAACTAGTTCATCTTGTATTTCAAGTATAGTATGAGTTACGGTATTCAATTAGTGGTTAACTTTCTGTCAACTTATCATGGATGCGATATTTTGGAGAAAGCGTCAATCACACAACTTTGACATCCGCTTAGAAAATATTTTTTTTAAGAGAAATGCGTCGATACGTATTCAAATTATTGTATTGTCATCGCTCCTTAATACGTGTAAAAATTTTCAATTTAATCAGACGTCTTGAAGTTGGTGAAAATTATGTTGAAAGATTCAATTATTTTTGCGAATGCGCCGATCACACAACTTTGATATCCGCTTAAAATTTTTTTTTAAGAAAAATGCGTCGATACGTATTCAAATTATTGTATTGTCATCGATGCTTAATACGTGTACAAATTTTCAATTTAATCAAACGTCTTGTAGCTGGTGAAAATTAAAAATTCCGTTACATAGATATATACATATATAGATATATACGGGTGAAGCTAATATAATGCGTGTTAAAAACAATGTTATTTACAGGCATTTATGTTTTTTAATAACGACGGCACAAAAATGTCGAAATAATTTAACGTTATTGAAATGTCTGTGTGTAACATAGAGTTCTATAATATTAAAAATGTGTCTATTTTTAAGGTGTTACTGCATTTATATAAATATAAAATATTTTTTTGTGTACCAATATAATAGAAATATTGGCTGGATATGGGATTTGGGTTATTATTAAATATGTTTAAATACTTTGTTTATGAAATAATAACAAGTTAAATAGTTATTTACATAACAAGACCGGAAAGTGATTCTTTACTGGGCGAGCTGGCAATTTCCAGGGCGAACGACAGCAAGTTCTGGAAACCGGTGAGCCCTATAAAGACACTTTCTGGGTGGCGCATAGCCAGCGCCTACCATTGTACAAGACATAGTATTAAAATGCCGCATTATATCATGATATACACTCAGAGCTGTTATAAGTACATTTCAAATGTATCTAAGTACAAAGTACAAAGGACTTTTAACAAAATGTACTTAAATACAATGTACTTAAGTATAATCAATATGTACTTTGTACTTGTTTGTACACGATAAGTTTAAGTACTTATCAACATAGTAGAATGAAAAACAGTGCCCAGAGCTCTTTTTTGTTTATTTCCATTCTATTATAATGCGAATAAACAAGAGAAAAATACCTATTCTGTAATTCTGTAGAATGTGGAATGTTGTACCCACAAAGAAAAGTAAAACAGTAGCTGCAAATAGTATTAGTTTATTATATTTTAAAAATAATCAAACCATACTAATAATAAGTATAAAATCTTAGTATTTTATAATGTTAGTTTATACAAAATTTACTCCAATCCTACTTTATTTGCTTTTAAAATGACTAACTTCTCAAAGTTTTAGTCGCTTAGAGTGTTTCTTCGTGGTGCGTTTATCATTGTTGCATAAGATAATAAACGTTCCACAGGTGCCGATGATGGTAGAGGCGTGTTGTATTTAATAAAAATTTGTTTTAAAATACTGTAAACCTGTAACATTCCAAAATGTGTTCTCTTATCTTCTAAGTATTTTAGTTATTGAAGTTCTATTTTAGAAGTTGTATTTTTTATTTTCATGTCTCTTTTTTTAATGGTCATCCCATTATCCTCATTGAAATCGAAAAAACTGTTATTATCTCCATCTACCGTGCTGCTCTCTTTGGAATCGTCTGAATCGGAGAGGTCTTTCACTAGCTTTTCTCGTGCTACAATTATTAGTTTTTTTATTTCATCAACAGAAATAGTTGCAGTATCTCTGATGGAATTATACCAACGCAATTTAAAATTAGGGCACAGTGTAGCAGCTATTACAGCATGTTCATATGTTAATGAAAATATATGTTGAAATCTTAATAAGTTCGAAAGACAGGCCTCTAATAGCAATTCGCCTCCATATTTCAACTTAGTCTCTTTAAGCTTCTCAAATTTGTTTTTTAAAGACACCAAACTAGGTAGTAACATACCAAAAAATATATTTTCTTGGTCCTGAAGTAAGTCTAGTGTTGTAGTCAAAGGCTTTATAAGTGTTAAATACTCATCTAAATATATGTTCAGTTTCTGTAAAGTAGGCGAGTTCCAGGCGTTAAAAAGGTGTTGGCAGTTTGTATTTTTCCTTCATAATTTGTGGTATAACATCATAATATGAATTCCATCGGGTGATGCCGAGATAACTCAGAGAATGTCCTTGTATTTCTTGAATGATTTCTGATGATTTCGGTTTGTTTGCTTTCTGCCACAGTTTCTTACATTTGAAAAATGCATGGATGTATCTATTTTGAACAGTAGTATTTGTACTCAAAATATTGTTAATCTGTAGTTGCTATAAGGTTTAAGGTGTGGCTAGCGCATCTTACATGCCTGGGTAACAAAGGCATATAATTAAGTTCTTGCTGCAAAGAGGTGGCATCAAATTCCTCATGCTCATCTTCACTGTTTTTATCAGAGTCTGAATCGTTAACTTCTTTATTTTTGCCACTAAATTCATTAAAAGCTTTAATAAAGTTACTTCCATTATCAGTGACGGTTGCCACTATTTTTGATTCATTTAACCCATATTTCAAATTAATATTTTCCAAAAGTCAGCAATATTTTTATAATTATGTATACCAGTAAATCTTTTACAGGCTAAAGCTGCTGAACCTCTCTTTAAATCAGAGTCGATCCAATGAATAACAACTCCAAGGAAACTTCTACGTTTACAGGACCAAATATCGGCTGTGATGCATGCGTAGCTCAAATTATTAATTTTATTTTTCAATGACTGATTTTGTTTTTCATATATCTGCGTGATGCGATTTACAGCTGTCTTCTGATTCATTACATGTAAATTCATGCCGTCAAATAATTTTATGAAACTCTCATTTTCAATAATAGAAATAGCTGGCATAGTATGTATAACAAAGTATACTATTCTTTTATCAAATTCGTTGTGTGTTAACTTAGCCTGTTTGAGATTTTCTATTTTTTCTATATTTTCTTTATGTTCCCAAATTCTTTTCCGCTTTTTCCCCTTTTTATACTTTTCATAATCAGCCCAATGTTTGGGATGCATTCTTTTCAAGTGCCTTGCAAAATTAGTCGTCACATCTAAGGAGCCCTTGATAACTTTTTTAATATGAATGCATAACTGACAGGTCGCCACAATACTATGATCTTTATTAACAGAGTTAACTGCAAAATATTTTCCATCTATAATTGACATATTTTGATATCTTGACTATATTCTTGATCGTGTGAAGGAGTAGAAGTAGTTGATTTTGATGAATATGTTTCTGGCTTATTTTGAAGATATGAAGTTGAAGGGTTTATAAATTGAGTTAACATATTCCTTTTTCTTTTAATATTTTGTTCTGGTATATATTCAGGATCATTGTCAGAAATATTTTCGAAAGGAGCAGTTTCTGAAGAACTCATGGTAACTAAAACACAAAAAACACGATGTTACAAAAAGCCATGTCAAAATGGAAAATGGGTACAAATAAAATAATTTCGAAAATTTTCTAAACTCTGTGGATGTTAAATATTTTTTTAAATCAGTTTAATGTAGATGTGTAGGTAAATTAAATTTAAGTAGAAGATGGACAAATAAAGAAATAAATCAGTTTGATGAACAACTTGATGGTTTTGAATTAATAGTTTATTAAAAAATAGACCATCGTTTTGTACGTTAAATATATATCATTTCTAATATTTTAATAAATTGCTGAACCACTAAAGTCATATTTTGTATTTTAATCAAAATATTTTTATATTATACAGGGTTCTTCGGGGTTAACTAAACAAAGTTAAAATTTGATTTCAGCATCTCAAAAAGTGAAATCGTTCCTATGGAGGCATGTCCAGAAATCCTTAGCTAATGAGTTACGTCATTTGACAGAAGGAGGCTAAAATTACTTTTTAAATTATTTTATACTTTACTAGGTATGTTTCAAATGTTTTAATGTTTTTACTAGGTCTTAATTTTTTTATTTGATAACAGACGTTTTCGATTTGCAGTTGCCCAAATAACGTGCGGGACATTACAGCATATTTTATTCATTAATCATAGATTAGCAGTTTCACAAAAAAAAAATAAAGAGACAAAAAAGCTTCACAAGCTTTCAGATTCATATTTCCATGACAAAATATAGAATAAATTTAGATTCATAAAAAAGGGGTTGCTGATTCAATCCTTTTTAACAATCAGGGATGATTAGAAAAATATTCATTAGAAGCCTTCTAATTAGTGAAACATCTATGCCAAATTAGATATTTATATATTTTCCTAAATTTGAGAAAATAATTAAAAAGTTGTTTCATCTTCAAGGGCGTAACTCGTTGACGAAGCGGTTCCGGATATAATAATAATAGTTATTTTTGTAATAAGTGCGTAAAGTGATATTTTTTCACAAATGCGAATTTTGTCTCGAGCCGTAGGCGAATTGGCACGAATTGCGAACAATATTTTTTCTAACAGCGAAAAATTTCTCAAAAATTCGTCTAAATTAGGATATAAGAATAATACTTCGCGTACTAGTGCGTAAAGTACAGTAATCTGGGACATTCTGGTACAAAATTGACGTTTTTAAATTAATTTTTTTTGCTATATACCTACACTACATTTTTACTTACCTGTTATCTGTGTGATGCGTATGTGTATTATAATTGGATATCTAATAGTTAGAGATACAAATGAATGCAAAAGAAGAAATTATATATCACGTCAGTACTATCACGTCTGTTTCTCAACAAGGCAATGGCCAATCTGAATGATTCCTATAGAAGTTATGTGCCAGACCTGTCGAGACCTGCAGTATTTATAGAACTAAAAATTATTTAAATATTTTAAATGTTCTATTGTTTTTATATTTGTATAAAATATATCAAATCTGTCCTGCAGGTAGTTAGTCATAGGTATTACTAATAAAAATGAAAGAGAGAAAATTGTAAGAGATTTGTTCTAGCTGTGGTAAAAGAAGAAGAAGAAAGGTTGGCATGTCTAGACTAAATATGTGGTAGAGAAAAAGTCAGTTCTTCATTTGTCATTTATCATCAAATGTGACACCGAGATATTTGATAAACTCGGGACGGGTCAGCGCAATTTATATTCATAAAGAATTGGATATTTTTTTCTGTTATACGACAAAACATTATATTTTTTTTACATTAAGTGGGAGATTTTTGTTTTTGTTGAAGTTGCGTTAAAACAGACAATCTAATAACATGTAACAAAATTTAAAAGAAATACCTAATAATTAATAGTTTCTCTGATGATGGTGTAATAAACCGAAACGTTAGAAAAAAAATAATGAAATTAGTTATATCTGACCGAAATCCCCACAAACAAAAAGAAACTATCAGATATTATTTGATATTAACGGTCAAGAAAAGAAATATATATATATATATATATATATATATATATATATATATATATATATATATATATATATATATATATATATATATATATATATATATATATATATATATCAAGTGGGAGGTTATTTGCATTATACCATTTTTTAATTGTAAAAAAGATTATTTTGTAACTTTTTACGACCAGCTGCTGATTTTATGGAGGTAAAAATCTTTGTATCATCAGCATACAGTAAGATGTCAACATCTCAGTCTGTCACTATATCGTTAATGAATAAAACGAACAGAAGGGGATGCAGGATGGAGCCTTGAGGCATCCCCGAGATAGCATGAATTTCATCAGACTTGAAACTACAGTATTCTACGTATTGCGTTCTGTTACTTAAGTAACTTTTGTAAAATATTAATACAAAGGGGAGAGACCTGTAATTCAATGTTTACTAAGTAGGATTCCGTAGTCAAATCAGTCGAAAGCTTTTGAAAAATCGGTGTAAATCACGTCGACTTGTATGTTGACATCTAAGTTTTCCACTGTGAATTGTGTTACATGAAACAGATTGGTTATCGTGGATTTACCGTGTACAAAACCATGCTGATATATCGTAATCTGCCCCTTAATGTGAGCATATAGTGTCTCATGTAAGGCAAATTCGAAAGCTTAAGCAAAGTTACATATTATTGCAATTGCCGGTATTTTAGATGTTACCCCTCTGACCTTTTTTGTAAATTGGGCAAATGCGGGAACTTCTCCATGTTTCTGGAAATTGACCGAACTTTAATGATAATTTAAATATTTTGGTAAGAGGCGCAGCATAAATATAAGCACAATCTCTAATGATGAAAGAAGACTTTAGTTTTTGTAATGCTAATAGTATTGTAATAATATCCAGACTGTCACAATGTATGAGGTTATTTGCTGTGCATAGGTTTTCATTATTAAACTGCCTACATATTTATTTCGGACGGTAACGAAAAAGATTCTTTGAAGAATTCGAAAAACCCGTTTGATATATCCTGAGGGTTGTCGTACATTTCGTCCCTTAGACGAACTTGCTTTGGGATGGCAGTAGTTGGTTTTTCAGAGTTGATGTAATATGACGAAAGCTATTTAACATCTGTTTTAATTAAAATTATTTTGGATACTATCTATATAATTGTTAAGTGCTAGATCCATGTCCTTTTTAATCTTCGACGGGAGATGTTTAAATACTTAAATACATTGGATGCCAGTATATCATCGGTTTGCTTATATATATATATATATATATATATATATATATATATATATATATATATATATATATATATATATATATATATATATATATATATATATATATATATATATATATATATATATATATATATATATATATATATATATATATATATATATATATATATATATATATATATATATATATATATATATATATATATATATATATATATACATAGAGAGAGAGAGGGGCCAACAGGGGGGGGGGGGGGGGGGGGGGGGGGGGGGGGGGGGGGGGGGGGAAAAAAAAAAAAAAAGGGGGGTTTTTTCCAAACAAAAAAAATTTTAATTTTTTTTTTCTAAAAAAAAAAAAAAAGGGGTTTTTATTTTAAAAAAAGTAAGTTGAGGTTATAAGTTAAAACTAACATCACGTTACACATTAAAATTTCACTATACAATGTTGACATCTACTTTATGTTATTTAACACATTTTTATTGCTGCATAATGACCAAGTTAATCGAATAATAGGTAGGGGGATTCAACCCCATAGTGGATGTGCTCCACTACTCTAGTACATGTCAACTGGCAATTGGTTCAAATGCAAATTACTCTACACCACAAGTATTTCATACCAACTCACCAAACAACCCAACCAAAATATAACTAAAAACCGCGGGCATTTTCAAAATCCTATAATTTATGAAAAGTTTGAATTTAATCAAATTTTCCTTCAGACAGGTGTGCTTGAACTCGGTGGAGTCCACTCACGTGGCTAGAAAACCTCCTATATTGTCACTAAGTTGTCTAGTTCCTGAGAACACTCCCCGAATAGAACCAACCCTCTATCTGATTTAGTTTGTGAATTTGCAATGTAAACTTGGCCAGTTTTTTTCCTTTAGGATCGGTGCTACGGTCTCCGAATCGAACGTATTGTAAAGGACCACCCCCTTTGATTGTCACAGGGTTAATTCCCAGCAACACGCTGAAACCAAGACTGAAGCAAACGAACCGAAATGGAAAAAAAACTGTCCGTAACTTTATTTATTCAACTAAAAGGTGAAGCCTTCGTTGTTGGAAATAAATCAAAAGGTATATTCAACCCCCTATATTTGTCACTGGGTCTTTTTTGCCCCTTGCGTACTCCCCTCAATGTGTCTTTCACCTTTTATTTTCTTTCAAACACAGAAGTAAAATATATTACACTTCCTCTTCCCTATGTGTCTAGTTAAAAGAATGTAAAATAGAATTTTCTTCCCCATTTGTTGTTCGTTAGGTTAGTTTTCTCTGAGCTCGGTATCACGGCTCCTGACCAAACGTCCTGTTGGAATTAACCCCCAATGATTGTCACAAGGTTAATTTCCAACATCACGTCGAGTGGTAAGGACAGCAACACCGGATTCAGAGAAACCTATCCATATTTTTTATTCAATTATTAGTTGATAAATTAGGTTAAGACCAAGAAGAGAAATATACTATACTTTTTTCTGTGGAACCAGTTTCGACAAAGTATCACAATTGCCTATAAGAGGCAAGGTTGGATTACAGTCGGAATTCCACCCTGAGTAGTGAATTGTCACTGATCCTCCATTCAGAGTAACACTCCACTGCACCACCCTAAGTCTACAAAAGTTAAAAAAGGATTTAAATTTATTAGTAAATTGTCAAAATTAAATGATTAACCATTTTTTGTTCTCCCTCCCCTATTCGTTTCATCATTGTGGAACCCAAGTCTCCAGACAGGAGTACAATCAAGGATGATCTCCCTATTTTTTGTCACTGAGTTCATCCCCGACAACAAACCTACCAAGAGCAAACGTCCCACATTGATGGAACCTGATTTGAACCTATGGATTGTTTTTACCCCCTTAGTTTTGTCATGTTGGGACCCAAGTCCTCAAGTGGAAATACAATCAAGGATGACGTCGAAATTCATCCCTGACAACAGACCCACTAGGGACAAACATCCCAAGATGGCAAAACTTAATTTGAAAATGTGGTTTAATTGTTAATGTGAAGCAAATATGAATAAATACTACTCAAACTATCTATATCAGTTCTCCTATTCATTGTATTATTTTCCTTGTTAATTTCTACCATTTCAAGGAAAAGTCTTTTTTGTTAGATTAGTTTCTACATTTAAGATTTTTGGTTGGTTGAAATTTTTATCTTATGTCCAGTAGCAATTGAGTGGTCTGCTAATGCACACGAGAGTTTGCCGTTTCTACAATCACTTTTATGCAATGTAATACGTGATTGGAGCGACTGTGACGTTTGACCTATGTATTTCATTTCGCAGTTGTGACAAGGAATACTATATACAACATTCGATTTCTTAAGAGCATCATCTTTGTGCTTCACCTTAGTATAAATAGTGCTAAGTGGTTTTGCTGTTTTTTGGGCAATTTTTATTGATGGTTCATGTGTGAAAATATTAATAATTTTCGAAGTTAAATCTTTGATGTACGGTAAGGACCCATATCTCACTGTAATATGTCCGTCAATATTATTATTACTATTATTATTGTTACTACTTACATGCAGTGTGTTAAAAAGTAACTTTTTCAAAAGTTTTGGTGGATACGAATTATCTAACAGTAAATTGTACAAGATTTTCATATTCTTTTCTACCAGGGAGGGGTGTGAAATTTTTTTAATTCTATTTTTTTAACGCCAACACTAGGTTGATTTTCATTTTCTCATTGTGGTGAGATATGTAATTCATATATCTCCCAGAGCTGGATGGTTTTCTATACCAGTCGAGGATGACAGTGTTATCCTGTCTCCTTATAACATGTGTGTCCAGAAACGGAACTTTGTTGTCTGTTTCTTTTTCAACAGTAAATTGAATGTGTGGGTTATAGTTGCTAAAAATTTCTAGCACCCTGTCAACACTATCCTCTGGTAAAGCACAAATTATGTCGTCTACGTATTTTTTTAAAAACTCAAACCGGAACGGGAGATCTCTTAGACAATCGTCTAACAGGTCGTCCATAACAAACTGAGCTATTATCGGCGACACTGTTGCGCCCATTGGTGTACCTAAAACTTGTTTGAAGAAGTTACCTTCAAACACACAGTAAGTTGTATCAAAAATAAAACCAACTATTTCTATAAATTTATCATATGTCATATGACAAAAAGTACTTATTGTGTTCCATCTTTTTTTGAACACTAGTATAAATTAAGTCTATAGGAATATTAGTAAAAAGTGAAACAACATCAAAACTGACCAGCACGTAACCCACTGGTAATTGTTTTTCTTGAATAAATTCAGAAAATGCAAAGGAATCTTTTATATAGTATTCGTTATCTTTGTCGTACGAATTTGTTAAAATATCTGTTATAAATTTAGCAATTTTACTATTAGGAGCATTAATCGATGAGATAATCGGTCTTAGTGATAAAACAGGTTTGTGAATTTTAGGTAACCCATAAAATTTGGGAGGAACAGAGTTGTATATAGTCATAGACTTTGCCAAGTTCTCATCAATTAAGTCATTGTTCTTTAGGTTAGAAACTAATTTATTCGCCTTTTGTTGGTACGTGGACGTAGGATCCCTATTCAGTTTTTTATAATATGTAATATCTGACAAGATGTCAGTACTTTTCTTTAAGTAGGTAGTTTTTTTCATAATTACAGTTACATTGCCTTTATCAGCTTTAGTTATTATTAATTCTGGATAGTTTTTTAAAAACTGTTTACTTTTGTTGTATAAATAGTTTAAATAGGATTGTGTATCTTTGTGTTTGTGTACATAATTGGTTAAAATGTTGGTGACTTGTGCACGAAATATGTCTTTTTTGGCATGAGGAAAACCTGAAATTAATGATTCTATGTCTGCCAGTAAATTTGGAACAGATACCTCTTTAATCGAGGGGGGTACACTGAATTTGTGTCCTAATGATAAAAAAGTTTTTATATCACTGGGAATATCAATGTCAGTAAGGTTTTTAACCAAGTGTCCTTAGTTCTAATTTCATTCTGTGCTTTTTGTTTTAAATTTTTTATCTTGTTGCAATTTTTTGTTTTAACTGTGTGAAATTGTTTGTTATAATTTATTGTCTGTCTATGTTTAAATTCATTCCAAATATTATTTGGTAATATATTTTCAAGTTCTAACGTGAGATTATTTAATGATTGTTCTAAGGCATTGATATTCCTATGTGTTATGTCAATTTCTAAATTAATAATTTTGTTTTTTAACCTATTTTTAAATGAGTGTACTTCTTTTCCAGTTTTCCCTGTTGTATTGCCCAATATAGTGTCCAATGATTGTGTAGAGTTGTGTATGTGTGTGGGTGTGATGCCTTGTTTCCTACATTGCAAAAGAAAAATTTTTCTGTTACGTATAGATGCCAGTTTGATATTATATTTTGCCCATTCCTTCATTTTCCGTGTTGTGTTGAAGCCAAATCTCGATGTGATACTACGGTAAAACCCCATACCTGTAAATATTTAAAAAAACTGGTAGACGTAGTGGACGACTAGTTAAAAAACAAACAGCTTATTTTCTATTATGAGGATGCGGTCCAAATTATGTTGGGTTAATAAAGAATACTACTACTTTGCCAAGCTTTCGAAAATATTTTATTTTCTTTCTCAAGACTACAAAAGAAGATAAAAAGGGTTCATAGTTACATGTAAAAAAATTATAAAAAAACATTTTTTTACCTTATGCCAGTAAGTTGAGGTTATAAGTTAAAACTAACATCACGTTACACATTAAAATTTCACTATGCAATGTTGACATCTACTTTATGTTATTTAACACATTTTTATTGCTGCATAATGACCAAGTTAATCGAATAATAGGTAGGGGGATTCAACCCCATAGTGGATGTGCTCCACTACTCTAGTACATGTCAACTGGCAATTGGTTCAAATGCAAATTACTCTACACCACAAGTATTTCATACCAACTCACCAAACAATCCAACCAAAATATAACTAAAAACCGCGGGCATTTTCAAAATCCTACAATTTATGAAAAGTTTGAATTTAATCAAATTTTCCTTCAGACAGGTGTGCTTGAACTCGGTGGAGTCCACTCACGTGGCTAGAAAACCTCCTATATTGTCACTAAGTTGTCTAGTTCCTGAGAACACTCCCCCGAATAGAACCCACCCTCTATCTGATTTAGTTTGTGAATTTGCAATGTAAACTTGGCCAGTTTTTTTCCTTTAGGATCGGTGCTACGGTCTCCGAATCGAACGTATTGTAAAGGACCACCCCCTTTGATTGTCACAGGGTTAATTCCCAGCAACACGCTGAAACCAAGACTGAAGCAAACGAACCGAAATGGAAAAAAACTGTCCGTAACTTTATTTATTCAACTAATATATATATATATATATATATATATATATATATATATATATATATATATATATATATATATATATATATATATATATTCCAGAATTTTGATTTTTTTCGCTGTACCCTTTATAATATACGATTATACCACGGTGGATACTTTCTTTTACGCGGAATACATCTAGGTACACACATAAAAGATTTCATTTAATACCTCAAAAACGCGATCGCTGGAAGTATTTACATCAGACAGTTTATCGATGAATGACCAATCAATATTAAATATCATTTCGTACATTCGGGGAAAATCTGCTTTGTGGAACTTGGGAGTACTGATAGTTGTTGGAAATAAGGTGCGAGGATTTATCTTTTATAATATTAGTGGTTATAATAAGGGCGGGATGATGACCTTCTCTCCTTAGTAGAGGGACTTTAGATTTGTCTATTTAACATACGGTGTTGGCTAATATCAAATCTAATAGCCTATTATTTGAATGTTCAGCACAGCCACAGAATTCTGTGGCACAGCTGTACTGGAAGATATCAATATAATTTAAAAAAGCATCGTCTTCGTACTGTTCGTTATATATGGAAGTATTAAAATAAATGAGAAAGTATATATCGTGGTTATTTAAATATTGCAATGATTCAAGGGTTCAAAAAATAGTCTATAGTATTGTTGGCTCATTGATGGTGGTATGGATACTACAAATATCAATACTTTTTGAAAGTGTATGAGCATCTTAATATCAACAATGATAGACGTTGTTCTGTATATCACCGAGGTCTAGAGAAACAGCATAATATTTTTTTACTTAACCTTTCAGCGGTCGCGCTTGCTTTCTTGACAAGTTTAGTCGCGCTGGGTCTGTGAGACTCAAGAAAAAATATGTAAATATATATTTTTTAAATTTTATTATGAGCGAAAACATGTTCATAATTCATTATTTTTATATATTTGTGTAAAATATAATACGCAGAAGTATATTTGCATGTTTTATTGGAAAACTACAGCCTAAAATAGAGAACAGTAAAAATAATGTCACAATTTTCAAAAATCAAAGTAGAAATAAAAACATATATATTTTTTCGTTTAAATATCATAAATAAATGTAATAGAGACCACAATCATTCATTAAATTCACCATGTAATTTGTTATCTTTGCATGCGCCACAAAAAAATATATCCATGAGACAAGCACAAAAATTTGAAGCAATTTTTGCAATAGTATCGAGTTTTATTATCCTTTCCCTGACATTCTTCACATCTTTTTCTTGAACCTTCTATTGGTTGTTGAGGGTGTTCTTGTGAAGTACCGGCAGCCTCCTGACGACGTCTTTTCACCGAGGGTGGTACGTTGGTAAGCATGGAACGATATTTTAGATGCTCATCTATTAGTTCACGAGCTATGGTTTTCAGATAATCCTGTCTTTTCATGTTGATGAGCGGGTTATTTGCTGTATGTATAATTTGTGAATTAATGCCCGCTACGTTCATAAGCGCATACAGAATTACTATGGTCCATCGTCGGGTGTTTCTAGCACAATTATAAGTCGCCCCTAATTTATCCACCACATCCACGCCTGATTTGGTAGAATTATAAAACGTAATAATCTCCGGTTTGTTCTGTTCATGGGTGTTTTTATCTATAGCGTCATCGAAATGCATGCTGGATAAAAGCACAACGTTTTTCTTTTTTTTTTTTGGAGTATAAGATACTTGTTCTTTTGAAAGCCAAATATGCTTGAGTAAACTGGACGAGATTTTGTATTCACAAATTCAGGGGGGCAGATATCTTTTATTTTTTCGAACTGTTCCTACAAGTATAAGTTTATGGTTAGTTGCCAAGTCTTCTACTAAATTGTATGATGTGAACCAATTATCTGTAGTAATATTTAAATTACTCTTTGATATTGGTTGAATTAATCTTTCAACAATACTGGCTGTATCATTGTTTCTTCGAAAAGGGCCTTCTGGTTGAGTACCCACATATACCTCCATATTCAATGTATAAAACATTTTAGCGTCTACTAGAGCGAAAATTTTAATTCCGTGTTTATTTGGCTTTGACGAAATATATTGGCGAAATCCGCAACGCCCTCTAAATGCCTCAGGTTTTTCGTCGATTGTTGCATATCTTGAAATATTATAATATTTTTGACAATTGTCAACAAGATTCAAAAATAGTTCATATACCTGCCAATTTATCGGTCTTTTCTCGTTCGGCCCTTGTCTCTTTATCATCGGTACGTATTGCTCGTAATAGAAATCGAAACCTCTGTAGGGACATTGTCAGCCAAAACAGTTCAACTCCTGTTCCCCGTCGATTCCATAATTCTTCTGTACTCAAGCGACTACCTTTTAGGCAACCTGCCAAATATAACAATCCCATGAGAGCCTTTATTTCCCTCAAATTTGTCGGTCTTGCATCTCTGTTACGTGTGTATTTATCAGATATACTGTCTATATATTTATTTGTGTTGTCAACTATATAATTCAACATTTCATCTGTAAAGAAGAGTTGCCAACACTCTAAACGATTTTTTTCATCTCTTGCAAATCCTTTTACCATAGGTAAACGCATCCGCAAATTGGACTGTCCTGTTCGTACTCTCTTGGAAGGCACATGCTTATTTCATTTCGTAACACCATCTTTTCCAGTAAACTGTGGTCCACGTTCTTCATTTCCACTTTTACTTTCTTCATTTTCACTATTTTGACTTTCGGTTTCTTGTTCGGCGTCTGAATCCTCCATTCTTTCTTCTATATGGTCACTTACGCCATCTTCTTCTTCATCATCAGGTAACTCTTCATCAGTATCAACATCATGAAGAAGTTGTAAAAGCTTGCGCTGTTCTTCATAATTCATTTTGTTATTAAAAATAATCTGTTTTAATACTAGCATTGAAAATATTCCTAATTAGAACTTACCAGCGAAAAATAGAAGAAAAATTTAATAAATATGTTGGCCAAATTTAGCGCTTAAGCAGTCGCGCTGGGTGTGAACATCAAAATTCGTTCACAATAACTACACATCAAAGGCAAAACTACAACTGATCATGCAGCACGCAAGGGCGGTCAATTGTAGGAAGGTACTGAGACAAAGAGCTGCGACAGTGTTGCCAAATTACTTTGGTGTCAATTATTAGATTGCTTTGAGTCTGTAGGACACAGCGCGATCACTGGAAGGTTAAAGCAAGCAGAACGCCATCACATCTCTTAGCTCTAATTTCTAAGAAGTATTATAACTATTACATATTATTCTTGAATCGGCAATATGAGAATCGATCGACGTTTCCGTGGAAGCAAGAATTTCATACTGACAAATATTTTATTGAGGCCACGACCATTCTGCTAATAAATACTAAGGGAAGACTTTACAGATGGAGTTGCACCCACATCTTAGTTTTAAATTCTTTGACTTTTTGAGAGTATTTAATATTTAGTGATTGGTGTCTAAGATATTTATAGGATGTCCTTCCCCACACCGAGGGCATATGTTTAGCGCTTTCGCACTGACTAAATAAATGATTAAAATCATTGCATTTAAACGTCATCGTATATCATTGAGTCATACACATCGCAACAGTTATATCCAATAAATAACTTACCATCACATAAAGACATTATATTGTTGTAAGAAGTTACATCTACCTGCAGGACAGTTTGGTGATTATTTAAATTTTTTAGTAGGCCACAATTTGATAACTTTACACTGGGATATGTCACCTAATACACATTTGTTTTGATTTTTTCACAAAGTCAACAATTTCGGAGTCTTCTAGCTTCTCAGACATTCCCACAACACGTATTTTTGCCTTTTTTTCTTCCTTAATATATAATGTACTATTATAAATAAAAATTATGACAGAGTTTCATAGAGATAGAGATTATTTTCTCGCATGACACTTACCTTACTTGGTTTTTGAGTTACTTTATAAAAAATTAGATCAGTTTTTTCTTGGGAACAGTAATCACTGGAATTTGTTATATAAAAAACTCATGTCTTCTAGAGTTCAGAGGAAAGGGATGGATTTATGTAGACCCAATCTGGCCCCCTTACTATAGTGTGAAGAAAAAATGAACTTAGTCATTATTTAGTTTAACGTGATGTGTAGAAACTAATACTCTTAGTTGTTAATTAACAAGGTATTATTCAGCGGTATGGTAACACCCAATAATTATTTTATTATTTTTTTCTAGAAATGCATAAATACGTAGCAATAATATGTTATAATTTAAAAACAAATTAAGTTCCTCTTCTTGATAAAAGTTAAAATATAGAGTGGAATGAAAAATAATATTAACTGAAAATTTTTTTTTTTGTTAATTATTATTTACTAATTTTTACAAATCTCATCACAGATAAGTATAACATATATCTTTTTAAACAATTATTTTCCCGGCTATTTGCCAAAACGCTGAAACTTGAATTACAAAAAAAGATAATGTACATTATGTTCAGTACTACTGACTCAATAATGTTATTTTTAATTTCAACTATTCTGTCTAGTAAAACCAAAAATAAATAAAACACAAGGTACTCACCAGTTGACACTCACTTTAAAAAACTTTAAAATATCTACTGACACGTGTTTCTGCTTGCCATAGCGTAATCAGGGTAGCCAACCAGCCATTAATGTTTATTACATTAAGGTTTACAAGTTTCCTTACTTTGGATTCTTTAAATGTGCTGGCTACCCTGATGACGCATCTAACAGCATACATCTTGCTGACTTCATTATGGTTCTGTTTTTCGCTCAGCGACACCATTCTGTTCTGGACAATAAGGTACGGTAGATTGAAATTTTATGCCAAATTTTTTTAAACAAACTTTGAACAACTTCCCCTCTATATTCACCTCCATTATCGGTTCTGAGAATTTTAGGATATCTGCCAAAATTATTTTTTACCTCGGCAATAAATTCCTTTAATTTAACAAAAACTTTATCTTTAGAACTAAGTAAATAAATCATGGTATATCTAGAGTAGTCATCAGTAAATGTTAAAAAGTATTTTTTATTCCCAACAGTAGCAGTTTTCATAGGCCCACATAAATCACTATGTATTAAATCGAGAATTTGTCTAGATTTTGTTTCTGATATTGGAGGAAATGGCTTCTTTGTTAATTTACTCTCTACACAGGAAACACATTGTTTAACATCTTTACAATTACTAATTTCTATACCGGTAGCTAGATTTTTTGCTGCTAAATTCTTTATAACTTCAGGACTTCTGTGGCCAAGTCACCTATGCCAAATATGTATGCAACTGTCTATTTTTTCACATGATGTTTTTATGAGATTCACTGTCTCAGAAAATGTATTAATTTTATACAGACCATTTTTATACTTTGCAGTCACTACAAGGAAATCATTTTTTTTAATATTACAATTGTTTTCGTCAAAACTTATTTCGTAGCCTGCCTTTGTTATTTTTGATACAGATAACAAATTATTTTCTAGTTCAGGCACATACAATACATCTGTAAATTTTAAATTTCCTGCTTTACCTGCCACTTCAGTTTTTATTAATATGTCCCCTTTTCCTTTAATTTGCATATACTGTCCATTTGCCACCATTATTTTGTCAGACTACAAATTTTAGATTTATAAAACAATTTGGGTCATTTGACATATGACTCGTTGCCCCAGAATCTATAAACCATTCTGGATTTTTCTTCTCTTCACTGTCTCCTGTAGCATTAAAACAAAAAACTGAGTATTGTTCCGACTCACCTTCCTCAACAGCTGTCTTGGCTTGTTGACTTTCCTTCTTCTTTTCATCCTTCTTGTAGAAATAACAATCTTTTTTAAAATGTCCTTTTCTATGACAGTAGTAACACTCTCGTATTTCTTTACCTTCCCTTGAATTTTCCTTGAACCTATTTTTATTTAACGCGACTTCATCTGGAGACTGTTCCTCTTTTCTTTTATATTCATCCATGAGCTTTCCCTTTACATATTCCAATGACAATTCATCATCAGGTCTAGCATCTAGAGCTGTAACCAATGTTGAGTAACTATTTGGTAAACCTCCTAGCAATAACGCTGCAACATGAAAATCTTTTATGGTTTCGCCTACACCCCTTAACTTTTCCACTAATTCCAGTGTATCTTTAATGTATTCGGACATGCATTTATCCTCAAGCTTTGATTGATACAATTTTCTCAGTAAATAAAGTTTATTACTAAGATTGCTTCGTTCATGCACTTTTTTGTAATTCATTCCACATTTTCCCGAGCAGTTTTACACTTACAAACATGTATTATTTGGTCATCCTCAATGCTTAGCGAAATTGTGGCTTGTGCTTTCTCATTTTTACGCTTCCATTCGTCAGTGGTTTCATCCGGTGAGAGTTCCTCAATAAATGACCAATTCCCCTCACGAATTAGGATCATTCTAATACGAAACTTCCAAATTTGATAATTGTTATTATTCAGTTTTGAAAAAAGCGAACTTTAAACTTGCAGTATCCATCTTTTACTTTTTCTTTTCTTTTTACGTCACCACAAAAAACTTTACTTATACACTTTGCCTTTTATTTCTTTATTCACAGTACAGGCGCTTCCTTGCCTGGGCCCATAACCTGTTGTTATTATTAAAATCAATAATCACTTTTAATATCCTTTATTTTTACTTGTTAGAATATATAAAAATGCCGAACACCAAAAAAATATAAAAACGTGACACTCTATTTTTGTTATACATATCTGGATACCAACCTATAAAGTAAACATTATACCAACTCCTAAAAAAAAATACTAGCAATATAAGCTAAACAGAGAAAAAAGGTTTAGATCTATTAATCACTTGATTATATACGTATAACAACATATATTTGTAGGATATGGACACGCACCACGCATACCACTAATAATTCATCTTTATAACGCATTAAACATATCACGCACACACAAAACAACCCGTATTTGTTTGTCGAGATTAAAAACCACCCCGGTGCAAATTACACAATGCGTGTGGTGCGTTTGTCTGACAAATACAAGGGATTTATTTACACATTCTATGTAGTATTGCCAGGATAAATAACTTAAATAGGACGGTAGCTGCATAAACACGGCAACTGATCTCCTGGTACGGCCCTTAGCGCACAACAAAAGATCGCTGTTAATACCAAGAGGCCTAATGTGAAGTTGGAGAGCAATGAAGTAAAAATGTAGAAGAAGTATTAAAAAGAGGGAAACATATACAGAGACAAAAACGAATAGTCGTTACTAAAGTTCCCATAATATCACGTGAAATCACACAATGTTCCTGATATTTAAATGACTCATAGTCTTGTAATAAAAGTAAAAAAGTGTCTTCTTCAATTAGAGCTAAACTTAAAGATTCTCCGTACGTAAATTAACTTTATCTCTTGAGGATGACAGCAAGTTGTAACGTTAATATTATCAGTTTTGAGCATATACAGGTAGTCTTAAGGTAGGTGGGTGAGTCTTAAGTGTGTAGTGTGATAGTCTTAGATTAAAACATACTATTGGACCGTACTATTTTATACACATAATTAACTGGACGTTGTGTTACGTTTTTATGTTAGTTTTTAGATGTTTACAACCACGCGCCGCTATGCGCACCGGTGTACTGATATGTAAATGAAAAGAAATAAAGGAGTGTTAAAACAGATACGATGAGTATCATTACATGGCGCAGTCATATATAAAAAATTAACATTAAAAAAATAGTGTAAAAATTAATGAAAAGTACATAGTAAGTCGAAAGCATAGACAAAAATAAGAAACAAATTAAGTGAATAACAATCGTAATAAATAAATGAAAATGCCGACATCAGAAAGTGAAGCTACGGGCAATGCTACGGATACGACGATAATACACCAACACATGATTACAACCATTCAACAGCCAGAGCCAATGTCATGGGAAGGTTGTTTGGCCGACAGCTGGAAATTTTTTAAACAAAAATTCACACTATACATGCAAGAAGACAAGATGAAGCACCAGAGTATAAATCATCCTTATTACTTTCATGCATAGGAGACAGAGCCTTAAAAATTTATAACAATTTCTCATCTGAAGAAAGTGAGAAAACATGGATTTCGATGTAATCGTGGACTTTGATAATTACTTCAATCCAGAAAAAAATGTAACCTATGAACGTCACATGTTCTTAATAAGGGATAAAAAGGAAAATGAATCCATGGATAATTACATCACGGATCTCAGGGACTTAAGTAGCACGTGCGAATTTGGACATTTAACGGACAGTTTGATAACTAGTAAGTTAATTCTTGGGCTCAAATCGGATCCAGATTTACAAAACAAGTTAATAAGAATGAAAAA
This sequence comes from Rhamnusium bicolor, assembly GCA_029963845.1. NCBI lineage: Eukaryota > Metazoa > Arthropoda > Insecta > Coleoptera > Cerambycidae > Rhamnusium > Rhamnusium bicolor. Next base: position 12,105 of record JANEYF010005428.1, on the reverse strand, counting down.
TTTATCTTTAACAAAAGCAGTGGCAACATGCAGAGTAGCAGAAAGAACTAAAGAACAACTAGGAAAAATAAGTTCAACTAACAAAATGGCGGAAATGCAGGAATCCTCAGTAGACAGAATAAAAAAGACACTGAAAGGAGATGAAAATAACGTAAAGAAAAACCCAATACATCCATCCTCATCTAAACCTCAGTCAGGACGAAGGTCTCACTTCAACTCATCAACAGTGAATAATAAATCGCGAGTGCCAGTGCAGCCACTTAAAATTAATTGTTACAGGTGCGGAATGTGCCACGGAAGAAACCAGTGTCCGCCTTGTAAAACATGTGTGAAATGTAAGAAAAATAACCACTTTGCAAAAATGTGTAAATCTGTAAATGAAATAACAGTGGAAAATAATTTTTATATTGATTGTATAGAGTCAAATAATTCAAATACTTGGAAAACGTTAATAGAAGTACATAATGGTACAAAAATTAATTTTAAATTAGACACAGAAGCGCAAGTAAATATAATCCCAGCTAAATTCTTAAAAAACTTGAAAATTGATAAAAATAATTTAATACAAGAAAATGTAAATTTATCTACTTATACAGGAGAACAAATTAAAATATTAGGGAAATGTACCCTACGTTGCAAATCTAAAAAAGCAATCATATAATTTAACTTTTTATATAGTAGATGAAAAAAATGTACAACTTATTTTAGGAAAAACTGACTGTGAAAAATTAAATATAATAAAATTAGTTGATTCAGTAGAAACTGAGAAAAAAATCTACAATAACAAATATAAGAATATTATTAATAAATATAATGATGTTTTTAGTGGAATCGGTTGTTTAGAGGGTGAATACAATATTGAAATAGATGAAATAGATATTAGACCTGTCATACATGCTCCTCGAAAAGTACCTATTGCGATCCAAAATAAATTAAAAAATAAATTAAAAATTTTAGAAAAAAATGAAATAATTGCAAAAGGAGATAGACCAACAGAATGGGTAAACCCGTTAGTTATAGTAAACAAACCAAATGGTGACATACGTATCTGTATGGAACCTAAGGATTTAAACAAAGCGATAAAAAGACAATATTTTCCTTTACCCACAGTAGACAATATAGTAGTAAAATTAAATGGGGCAAAATATTTTTCAATCCTGGATGCATCTGATGCATTCTATCAAATTAAACTAAATTATAAAAGTTCTTTACTATGTACGTTTAACACTCCCTATGTAGTCTAATCGAGAAGTTTATTTTCTGCGTAAAATAGTTACCAGTTTCTTAAAAATATGGTTGATGGCTCATTCGATCCGGAATAGCATTTAGAAAAGACCCATTTTTGGATTTTTCTCCCCGATAAAAATTACAATTGTTATTAACAAAAAACTGAAAAAAAAAATAGGCGTTCAGCTTTTTGGCAAAATCTCAAAAAGTATAAGTGATAACTCAAATATTATAAAAGTTTCTGAAAGAGCAGGAAATTTTAGTAAAAAAGTTCTCAACTCCCGAAATCGTAGCGCCATTATTTATAATTTTAATTTAACGTTGAAAATCGGCTTCCGCGCGGCAGTTTCGTCATGCGCGCGCCGCTACTTTAATGAGCGCAGCTTTTAAATAATTTTTTTTATGCAATTAAATATTAATTTAAAAATTTGAAAAAATTCAGGTGTCTTCTAAAAACTTCAAAGAAAATGATCCCGCGAAAATAAAAGTTGTATCATCATTTTTTTAAAAAGTTGTTCAATTGTTAATTAACAATTTTTTTGCGGGTCTCTGTTGTTATAAAAGTCGATATAAAAGTTAAAATAATTTTACTATAAATTTTTTCCTCTCGTGGAGCCCTTCTTATCAACTTACTTAACAAGATGACATGATAAAAATTTTGAAAATTTTTTTATTTCATTAATTATTAATTTTTAAATGAAAAAAAAATGGAAAATTCATATAATGTTGTTAAAATTATTTTTTTTTGGAAATTTCAAACTATTCCTGGTTTCATCTCTATGTTAGGCATTATATAATTACCTTTTTAATTTTTTTTTGCCATTTGTTTATAAATTGTTTATAAACAAATTGGTTAATTTAATATTTTTAAAAAAATTTTTTTTACCATATTGTTAGCATAAAAAAATAATGATTTTAAAAAAAAAAAATTTTTCTTAATAACAATATCTTATTGTTTATAATCGTTTTTTTAATATTTTTATTATTTAAATTCATTTTTAAGGAATCTTTTTTTTAAAAATCATTATTTGTATTTCTCTACATAACTGCAAAAAAAAAATTTTTTTTTTGGTCAACAATTTATTCATTTATTTATTTAACAATGTTATAAACAAATTTTTTTTTTTTTATAATTTTTTTCAAAAGATTAAAAAATTACAAAATCAGCCATCTGCAACAATATAGCAAAAAAAATTTTTTTCCATTTTTTAAAAAACTTTTTAAAAAGTTTTTTAAAAAAATGGAAAAAAATTTTTTTTTGCTATATTGTTGCAGATGGCTGATTTTGTAATTTTTTAATCTTTTGGAAAAAAATTATAACAAAAAAAAAATTTGTTTATAACAAATTGTTAAATAAATAAATGAATAAATTGTTGACCAAAAAAAATTTTTTTTTTGCAATTATGTAGAGAAATACAAATAATGATTTAAAAAAAAAAAGATTCCTTAAAAAATTAATTTAAATAATAAAAATATTAAAAAAACGATTATAAACAATAAGATATTGTTATTAAGAAAAATTTTTTTTTTTAAAATCATTATTTTTTTATGCTAACAATATGGTAAAAAAAATTTTTTTAAAAATATTAAATTAACCAATTTGTTTATAAACAATTTATAAACAAATGGCATAAAAAAATTAAAAAGGTAATTATATAATGCCTAACATAGAGATGAAACCAGGAATAGTTTGAAATTTCCAAAAAAAAATAATTTTAACAACATTATATGAATTTTCCATTTTTTTTTTCATTTAAAAATTAATAATTAATGAAATAAAAAAATTTTCAAAATTTTTATCATGTCATCTTGTTAAGTAAGTTGATAAGAAGGGCTCCACGAGAGGAAAAATTTATAGTAAAATTATTTTAACTTTTATATCGACTTTTATAACAACAGACCCGCAAAAAAAATTGTTAATTAACAATTGAACAACTTTTTAAAAAATGATGATACAACTTTTATTTTCACGGGATCATTTTCTTTGAAGTTTTTAGAAGACACCTGAATTTTTTCAAATTTTTAAATTAATATTTAATTGCATAAAAAAATTATTTAAAAGCTGCGCTCATTAAAGTAGCGGCGCGCGCATGACGAAACTGCCGCGCGGAAGCCGATTTTCAACGTTAAATTAAAATTATAAATAATGGCGCTACGATTTCGGGAGTTGAGAACTTTTTTTACTAAAATTTCCTGCTCTTTCAGAAACTTTTATAATATTTGAGTTATCACTTATACTTTTTGAGATTTTGCCAAAAAGCTGAACGCCTATTTTTTTTTTCAGTTTTTTGTTAATAACATTTGTAATTTTTATCGGGGAGAAAAAATCCAAAAAATGAGTCTTTTTCTAAATGCTATTCCGGATCGAATGAGCCATCAACCATATTTTTAAGAAACTGGTAACTATTTTACGCAGAAAATAAACTTCTCGACTAGACTAATGGAAGGTATAGATTTCAAAGACTATATGGTATCACGCTGGCATCAGAAATTTTTCATAAAAGAATAAAATATTTATTTAAAGACATAGGGTATAGAGTCATATATTGATGATTTTTTGGTATGGGGAAAAACAAAAGAGGAACATGATGAACGACTAGTTAATTTATAGAGATGTAAAGAAATAAATTTAAAACTAAATTTAAAAAAATGCAATTTTGGGGCAAACGAAATAATGTTTTTAGGTCATAAAATTTCGGATAAGGGTATTGAACCGGATCATGACAAAATTCAAGCTATCAAAAATTATAAAAAATCTACATGTAAAAAAGAGATTGAACGTTTTTTAGGTATGATAACATATGTATCTAAATTCATTCCGAATTTGTCGTTCAAGACCGAACATTTAAGAAATCTATTAAAAAATGATATACAGTGGCATTGGGAAGAACACCATGAAAAAACATTTAACGAACTAAAAGAAATATTAACCACCAAGCCAATCTTACAATATTATGATATAAACAAACCAGTAGTAGTGTCGGTCGATTCTTCCCAGTCAGCTGTAGATGCAGTGCTTTTACAAAATCAACTACCTGTATATTATGCCTCAAAAGCGCTAACAGAGACACAGAGTAATTGGGCACTAATTGAACATGAAACAATGGCTATTTTATTTGGGTTAGAAAGATTTCACCAATTTGTTTATGCTAGACAAAATGTAATAGTAGAAAGTGATCATAAACCTCTAGCAGCTATAATGAAAAAACCCCTAAATTCGTGTCCACCGAGATTACAACGCATGTTTCTACAAATCCAAAAAATATTATGTAAATTTAGTATACAAACCCGGATTTCAAATGGTTTTAGCAGATGCTTTATCAAGAGCACATGATAAAAATATTGAAGTAAACACGCATGATTTAGATTTTAATAACACTCTAGAAGAAAAAATTAAATGCACAAATTTGTTTAATAACAGAAAATTTAAATGTTACAGATAGAAAGTTAACAGAAATAAAAAAAGAAATTAAAAAAGACGAAGAAATGTTAGAATTAAGAGAATTAACAAAAAAAGGTTGGCCTGAAAATAAAATAAATTCAAAAGAAATAGTAAAGATATATTTCCCATTTCACAATGAAATATCATATCATGACGGTTTACTATTTAAAAATTCTAGAATAATTATACCGAAAAATTTGCGAAAAAATATCTTAACAAAATTGCATGCAAGCTATTTAGGCAAAGAAAAAACAAAAAATAGAGCACGAGAAATAATTTATTGGCCTAGCATATCCCATGATATTGACAATCTAGTAGCAAATTGTCGAGCTTGTGCAATGTACGCTAAGTCAAATCAAAAAGAACCTTTAAAACAACATGATATCCCACAAAGAGCATGGCAAAAAGTTGCTATAGACATTTTTGAAATTGATAAAAAATACTAGTTAGTCGTTGTAGACTATTTTTCAAAGTTCCCTGAAGTTGTTAGATTAAATAGTTTAACATCTGAAGCATTAATTTACCAATTAAAGAACATATTTTCACGTCAAGGCATCCCTGACATTGTATTTTCGGACAACGGTCCACAAATGAGTTCACATTTGTTTAAATGTTTTGCAAATGAATGGGATTTTTTACACAAAACCTCAAGCCCTATACACTCAAGATCAAACGGACTAATAGATCGAACAATCCAAACCGTGCAAAACATATTAAAAAAATGTGAAATTTCAAAAAATGATCCATTTATTGCATTATTAGAATTAAGAAACACGCCTTTATACGGCAATGTAAATTCACCAGCACAATTGATAAAGCAGAGGTCTCTAAAAAGTATTTTACCAGTCACTGATAAACAATTAAAAACTGTTAAAATAAAAACAAAAAATTTCAGAAAAATACTTAAAGAAAAACAAAGAAAACAAAAATATTATTATGACAGAAATGCGAGATCATTACCTGAAATTGACATTAATAAAACTGTTTATGTAAAATCAAATATAAAAAATAAACCTGGTAAAATAATAAGTAAAAATAATAGACCAAGATCATATAATATTAAAATGTACAATACTGATAAACAAATTGTAAGAAATAGGAAAGACATTATTGATCGTTATGCAAATTTCGCTCATAAAGACAATTATTATTTATTAAATGAAGAATCATCAGATGATGAAAGCGATAATTGCATTTTGAACAATAATAATATTTGTGAATTCATAGAATCGAGAAAATCAAGTAATGAGAATGTAGAAAATAGTCCAGGTCCTTCAGGACTAAACAGATATAGAACCAGATATGGAAGACAGGTTAAACCACCTGAAAGGTTAAACTTAGTTTAAGATTTAGATAGTAAGTAAAAATGTTTTGGCACTAGAAACATTTTGTTTTTAGTAAAGGAAAGGGGATGTGATGGTCTTAGATTAAAACATACTATTGGACCGTACTATTTTATACACATAATTAACTGGACTATGTGTTTACATTTTTATATTAGTTTTTAGATGTTTACAACCACGCGCCGCTATGCGCACCGGTGTACTGATATGTAAATGAAACGAAATAAAGGAGTGTTAAAACAGATACGATGAGTATCATTACATGTAGTTGTATTTAAACCACCGAATCTTGACATCTGTAGAAACCCTCTGACACTTTTTTAATTCCCATATTCTATATCTTGGCTAAAAGGATGAACTGGATTGACGCAACGTTGCCGCAAGTCTTATGTAATTCTCTCACCTAGGCCCGATTTCACAATCGTGAGTTAACATAAGCTGGAGGTTAACTAGCATTATATTTTCATAAAAATCGATGAGATTCTAATACAAACCACTTCAACTAAAAGTTACTTTAGCATAAAATGTTTGTTGCTATAACCACTTCCAAAACAAATGCAAAATTGAAAACATCGAATTCTAAAAGTGTGAGTTTAGCTAACCCACGATTGAAAAACCGAACCCTAGCAGTTAGTTCATTTCCGAATTTATAATAACTTTAGATGAAATAATTACCTACTTAAACGATTAATTGCTCCATTTAAAATAATTTTTAAACATTTTGAAATACCTTTCAATGTGAGAAATGTACAATTTTGACTTTCTCTTACACCAATCAACAATTTCTTTTTTAAGTATTTCATATGATACGTACAACTAAAACCAAATTTTCCGACAAACAGTAAACTTTTTTAGGAAACCTCGAGAGAGGAATTTAATGTTTCCATCTCATTTTTTCAAAGTTTGTAAAAAGATTATTATTTTTAAGTCCTACTTACTCTCTGCTATTACAATAATTTGAAATATGTAGGGGCTCGGAGAATAAATCAGCTCTACTATTTTAATGGGTCTCTAATAGTAAAACACTGAAGGAGCAACTCAATAACAATCGGGTGATGGAAAATAGTTTGCAGTGTTTTCATACACTTCTGTCACTTTTTACACTGGACATACCTAACAGTTTGTATTTTTTTCCTCCATAATACTCTGGACGGTTAGGAGGATAATATACGTCATTTTTTATAAAAAAAGATCAATTTTTTCTTGTGAAAACAGCACTTTAATCGGGATAGGCCATTACATGATAAAAATTCACCCACGCAATAATGTGAACAGCGATGTTAGCGTGTCGTGTCAGATTTTTACCACGTTTCCATGGAGTATTGAAATCGACTTCAGTTCAATACCGTTCAACGTTTTCATGAACAGTATCTAAAATAATTTGAAATCCCGTTTTGAAATTTTAACATTTGCCAGCTGTTAACTGTCATCCTGGGGCAGGTGTCTTTTATCAGCTGATGTTTTTGGTTTGTTGGAAACTATAATTTATCACTACATATTTTTATTTTAGATTGATGTTTAGATTCAATATAATAGCCGTTTTCATGTAGTTGGATTGAGTTGGATCTCGATATGATCTCAGGAAAAGTCGAATCAACCTTGGAATTCAAATCGAATTCAATACCTGTTTTCATGCAGTTTTCGTTTCTGGAACCGTATTCAAATCGATTTGAATACTCCATGAAAACGTAGTTATTGTGTCATAGTGAATTTTGTCTAAAGTTTAAAGTGCGGTTCAAATAATGTTAGTGTGTTCCTTGCCCTACAATAACTATTGAAATTTATGTCATTCCCCTTAATTTTCCTTGCCCTAAAACGATATTTAAAATGTCATTATTCCGTTACATTTCCCTTGCCCATCATTTCATTTTCGATCACTGATCACGTGATCTTCATAAAAACATTAATTAAATTAAATTGCAAAATAGGACATTTAAGGGCAAGGAATATTAAAGGGAATGACATAATTTGAATGTTTATTGTAGGATAAGGAACACAGTGAAATTATTTCAGCCACACTTTAGACACAATCTGAAACGAGTCGCTAACCACATTGCAGTGTGTGAAATTTTTTTTCTTTTCCTATAACGGCTTGTCTCCGGCGCAAAAACTACATATTCATGTTCAGAGTACCTCATTATGGGGGTAGAAAAATTTTCAAGAAATTTGAATCATCTTATTGGGTATTAAATAATTAGCATTTGTAACAAACCTATCCTTTAGATCATGTGACTTCTCTGACTTGATCATAAGGGCGTACTTTTGTTTTTCTGTTTCATATCTAAGTAATTCATAGATGTAAGTAATCCAATTTCGTTTTTCGTCGTTTGTTGTTGTAAACAATAAACCTGCGTACCTATAACTTTTGTTATGTTTTGTGCTACAAAGATTTATTTGTAGTCTAACCACTGAAGTTTATTTAAATTTAAAAAGTGATTTTCTCCCAAAAATAAAAGATTTGAGGTCTCTCTAACCTGTTTTGAAGGTTCGTTTTGTTTAACATTTTACACGCAACCTCAACCTCTTCTTGTGCATGCGCGCAAGGATTATTTGCAAGTAACCCATCTTTATTGTACATAACATGGATTCGAATCAAATATTTAAGCAAAGTAATCTACGTCGAAAGAACAAGAACATATCACATCCATATGAACCATAGCGGCAAAAGAACACTTCTCATGCTGCTTAACCGTAACTGCCTTTCAAGAAAAAGTATTGGTTCTGAACAGCACTCGATGCAATAGCAATTTGTCGTAGTAAGAGAGATAAAAGATATATTTTGGTATGACAGAAATAAGGACAGAACAACGAATCCGTATCAAATAAAAAAATCAGAATCTTGGGTGTCCATTGGTTTAAGAGTTCCGTCTGCGACCGTGAAAAACATGAATATGTAGTCAAATAACTGTTGCGTTATTAGAGAAGATATGAATATAAAATTTGGAGGACATATAGATAATAGTTCAATCTGGGTCCCTGTGTGGGATTTTTTGAAAAAAAAATTTAGATTTTTTTCTACAATTTTTCAAAATCTCAAAATATGAAAATTGAAAAACTAAAACTACATTAACCACCAAAAAAAATTTTTTTTTTAATATTTCAACTTCCCGATTTTGGTATACAAGGAGCAAGCGCCCTCTACAGAATATTCGCGCGGTCGACTCTACGTGTATTCAGTGTGATTACTACCGAGTGTTATTCTAGTAAGAACATTAACAGTACAATATTCAAAAATGCCAAGTGAATTAATTGATGCCATTCGTACTTAATGCAGCAGTATTCAATAAAAAAAGAAAAACGTCATCGTATAGTTTATACGAAGTCAATTGAAATTGACCATTGTTAAAGCACAGGACTGTGCGCACTTAACTTGATATTTTGTCCTATGTATTTAGAAATGATATCGAGAATCAAATGGTAGTTGAAATTGTGCAGGTGAGTCCGAGACTGGCAATGTAATCAGCCTGAACGAACCATCTACGACTGCACGTGTTTTAAAGATAATAAAACGGACAGGCCCACTAGTATAAAAAAAACTCATTAAATCGTTTCTCCGCAATTACGGAAACTTGTGAGATGTGCCGGCATTGGCTATGTTTTGAGGACGATGGGCGACGATTGGCTGGGATCAGAATATTCGTTAATCCGGTTGGTCGGTGGGTGTTTGAGTTTATATCAGTCAGGAGTCAACGTGGACTTGGATGTTGCCTATTTATTTATTACATTTGTCCAGTGCAGTGCAGAAATACCTATTATAATATCAAGGTGGTTCGGTTTATACTTAGTGTTCATATTGGTAAATATTTATTGCTACATAAAAAAGGTATTTAAGATATTGTATTAGGTATTTACTAATTTACCATGGCTTTCTGGAGACCATTTGAAACAGAAGATAATATAATAACGCCCGAAAATCCCGAAATAGTTGAGCCTGTTATTGTCGAGGAAGACGAAATAAATTTAGAGTTTCAAAATAAAGATTTACACGTACAAAGTCAACGCATTATTTTAAATATATATGAACGTTTAAAAAGCGAAAATCGTGATAAATGTGAGAAAGAAATAATAGAACGTATTAACGAATTAACTAAAATATCAAAATCAAAAATTTATCGTGTAATTAAAAAAGGAGATGTTATAGATCACGGTACAAATAGGAAACGGAAAAATATGAAATTAAAAAATATTGATGATGCTACCAAAGATGTAATACGGCGTATAATTTATAATATGTATGAAAAAAATATAGTTCCTACGTTAAAAATGATTCGAGAAATATTAAGCGATTATCCTGATTATAATTATAGTTCTTTAGATACACTACGAAATGTTTTATTAGAATGCGGTTTTAAACATAAAAAACTTGACAGTCGTATGGTAATTATGGAATCACGACGTATAGTAGCACTTCGGGTAGATTATTTGGAAAAATCAGAGAATATCGTAAACTAAACAGGCATATAGTGTATCTAGATGCGCCGATTATAATTCAACCTGGTAATGATTCCTCTTCAGAAAGTGAAGATTCGGACGCGTCAACTTTTAGCCTTTAACTTTTTTAATATACATATATTTTCAGAACAAAATATTTAGATATTATATTAGGTATGAAGTTTACTTTTTTATTGTTACATTTCTTGGAATATATTTTATTTAGTTGACAAGAAATTTTAATTTAAGTTACTTTATTCTAGACATTTTAATTTTGTTTTTATTTATGTTTTATCTAAACAAATATTTATTTTTTGTGGTACTAATTCTTTGCCTTGGTTAAGAAACTTACATTTTTAATTTTATTTTAGAAGAAACTTTTATTTTATTTTTTTACTATATAACATCCTTGCCCCTCGCTAATCTAACCTGTCCCATTCCCTCATCCTGGCAAGGATATGTTCATACCTTCTCGTTGGTCCTTGCAGAGCAATAACATATTTCAATATAGTATGGGTTAACTTTAAAACTAAACCCAATAAATTTAAATATTTAGACTATATCTAAAACTGATATAATATTTCAAAAATATTTTATTGGCGAAATGAACAAAAATAGCCTATCTAAATTTTTTTTTTTTTTTTTTTTTTTTTCCGGCAGGAGAAAATCTTTTAAAGACGCCGCTCTTTGCGGTGTGCGGGATTTCCACCCACTAAAAACTCCTACCTATCACGAATCCATTTTGGAACCGCTTTCCAAAGCATTACTTCAAAATGGCCGTTTTGTCTATTTTACTCCGTACGTCCTTCTATTCTTTCTTTCTTTCATCGTCTTTCCTCTTCTTCTTTAATACTTAAGATTCTCTTAACCATCTTATGAATTGTTTTCCATTTGCTTTCGCTCTCCAGCATCTCTCTTATCATGGTTTCTGTACTAATTTCCAGCCCCAGTTCCTCATACACCTCCTGCCTATATCTCTCCCATCTGTCACACTCGAAAAGTGTATGTTCCACCGTGTCGACCGCTCCACAATGTAGACATCTCTCGTCCTCAATTCGCCCTATTCTAGTTCTATAGCTCCGGAAAGGACCATGTCCCGTCAGCGCTTGTGTCAGAAAATAATCTGTTTTTCGATGTTTACATTTGACCCATTCGTCCAGCACAGGTATTAATCTCTTCGTCCACTGTGCGGTTTCGGTGTTCTCATCCCATACGGTCTGCCATCTCAGTATTGTCCTTTCCCTCGCTACTTCCCTTATTTCCGGTCGATGTCCGTTTCCTGTTTCATACAGGTGCTTTCTTTCTTCAGCCAATAGTGAAAGTGGTGGCGTGGCTGTCACCACTTGTACCGCTGCCGCAGAGACAGTGCGATAAGCACTAGCCACTCTCAGTAATGACTTACGTTGTACTCCGTCCACCATATTCCTATACCGCTTTCTCTGTAGAGCTCGTTTCCACACTGGGGCACCGTACAGCACTATTGACTGAATAACCCCGTTTAATACCTGCCTGGTGATGATGATGATGATGATGATGATGGTGGTGATGGTGGTGGTGGTGATGATGATGATGATGATGATGATGATGATGATGATGATGATGATGATGATGATGATTGATGATGATTGATGATGATTGATGATGATTGATTGATGATGATGA
>JANEYF010005427.1:2500-13008 GCA_029963845.1 Rhamnusium bicolor | reverse complement strand
ATTCTGATTATTATGGATTGATTATCACAAAGTAACGGCTTACCATCCAATTTTTAATAAGGTCGATTACTTTAGCATCAAATTTGGGAAAAGTGTTATTTCTTTTTTCGAATGCTTCTTTTCAGCTGACTCTATATTAGTTCTCAATCAAGGGGAAATACAAAATATGGGCGCAACTGTAAAAATGCATGTCCTTCAGCTTCAGCCAGTTTATCAATTACATATTGTTTTGAGAAATTTTGTTTCTTAACAATATCCAAAAGATCTTTCTTTTAAAGATTTTTTGAAATGAAAATTCGTATTAACTTCGTTTTTAGGAGAACTTGATTTGGATCAGGGTGGAGAATCCACAGGACGTGTGGAGTAAACTCATATAATAATAACTTAAAAATCGAGGTTTTTGGAAAGGCTTTGCCACCTTTTTCTTGTTGTCAGCCTGCGATTGGGATGAATCAGCAATAGGGTAGATATCACTTTTCCAGAGAATAAGGTATAATTTGTAGAATTATACAAGGGTTTTAATTTCACGTGCGTACCACTTATCACCAGAGCTGGTCTCCCAATCTCACCCGTCAGTTATTATTGGCATGCGCGTCTTCTTGACTGGGGTCTCACCCTTTCCAAAAATACACCACGCGAAAGAATAGAGATAAACAAATAGAAAATGAAAATAATAAATATAAGCTAATAATAATTAATAATAATTGCTCTAATAAACAGAAATAAAGAAAAATAACACTTAACCAATATATACAGGGTGTGGCCGTAACAAAATTGTTTTCGGAGAAATTCTTGAATATCTTTTTCTTTGTTCCAGTATTTGGTATTTTTTCGATTTGTCGCGAATAATACGAAGCATTGTCTAAAACAATTACGCTGTTTTTTTCTGTATTTGGTAGCAATGATGTCGAAATTTTCTCTGTAATTTGTGAGCCATTACCATTCCCCATATCTTCATGAAATTCTCTGCTAGCGTTAGGTTGAGGATCTTCCGAACGCTTGAACATTATCACAATATTATTTTACCACAGGCACTTTTTAAATGGAAAACACTCGAATAATTCACCACCCGCCGGAATATTTATAAAACACAACTACATAAAATACGCTTAAACACAAAGGAAAATTTCACTTGTCTGTTAAAGTATTATACATTCTAGGCTCTCAATCGAAATAAAATGTAAACACTGAAGAACACACTGTATTTAAAGCACATAACCTATATAAATTCTAAAAGGCATGAATTGTTCCATGTTTCGCGGAATAATGACCGTCCGTCCCTGCATGCTTTCTCGTTATTGTTATTAGGCCTTTACAGCTGGGTCGGAAGTGACCGTTAAATCGTAAAATATTTTAGGAGGGAGTTGCGTAATTATATCAAAATAATTTGAAATTATAATTGACACAGGCGTGTTTCCGTTAATTTCTTATTTTAATCATGTCAGAACATACTTTACATGAGAATAATAATGTTTTATGTATTAAGTAATACATTATATTTATTATTTAATATGCTGTAGAAAAATAAAGCATGCCCCGCTCTACAGGAGCATCGCGGCAAAAGCTTTGAGATTTTTTATGTGTCTGTTAAAGTTGTGGTCTACTATAAACTCCTAATGAATTGACGTCATTTTCGCTACCTCCCGATTTCTATAAGTTAAATAATTATTTTTTATACTAAATACCTAAAATAATTATTTTTTTTATCTACTTATTTGTTTATTTTGTTGTAGTAGAGACTGCATTAATCAGTTGTTGACATGTAAAAAGAGAGGATTCGTTTTATGAGAACACCAAAAGTTAAAATACCTAATTGTCTAAAATTTATACCACTTTATTTTTGGATTAAAATACATGATAATTCCTGTTGCAAAATACATGCGTCCCTGAAATTTAATATTTGAATTCGGACTCTAGGTGAACTTGAAAAATGTGAACTTATTATCTGATTTGATCATATTGTCTTAAAACACAGTTAAACAGACCACGGCATATTGTTAATGAGCAGTAATAAAATAATGGACCGATAAAAACCAAGTAAATCTATGCAAGTTTAGTTTTATTCATAATTTTATCTGCAACCAACGCGAATGCAGGAAGATCGGAAACGGAGTAGACACAGGGGCGGACTGGCCATTGGCAGGTTTGCGAAGCCCCACATCGGGTCCCCAGATTGCGGGCCCCTCCTTAACTCAACAAAAAAATAATCATTAGTGTGTATTCGGTTTATAATTCCTATATCACTGAAACAAAATAATGATATTTTTGGGACACAAAAAAATATGTTTGAATATATAAACTGAGTGCTGGGACAAAGTTGTTTTTTTTTAATGGAATACGTAGGGTATTCCATTTAAAAAAAAACAATTTTGCCCCAGCACTCAGTTTATAAACAGCCTATATATTCAAAAATATTTTTTGTGTCCCAAAATATTATTTTGTTTCAATGAGTATAGGAATTATAAACCGAATACACACTATTGATTGTTTTTTTTTTTTTTTTCGTTTGAGTTAAGGAGGGGCCTACAATCTGGGGATCCGACAGTTTATTTCAAACTTTTTTGCAACACTAAAAACGTCGGCTTCTTTGATTTCTTTACCACCGTTAAAGAAGCTGAACTTTTTTATGTTGCAAATAAGTATTTTCAGTGGTAAGCGGTTACGGAGTGCAAGCAAAACGCAAGTGCTGGAGTCAGGCGGACAGGCGGTATATTTGACTAGCTAATCGCGAGCATGCTATATCTTTAGATTCGCTCCTAATATCCCTTGTTAGGACTTCTTGACTACGTGGAGATACTCGAAGTTAACTTTCGTTAGTTAGTGATAAATTAGAGCAATAGGTTATCAAATCAGCTTCAAACTTACTTTCTGTACAAATTAGTTATAGTGAACACAAGTATCGGCCGGAACCGTTTATGCATTACTTTCCGGAGCACCTAGCGAGATTCTTTCCACAGATCGAGCAATAAAAACTTCACGTGCCACTTCGAATGCACCTAATGAAATCCTTTCCACGGATCGAGGATTAAAAGATTGCACCGGTACTTTATTGCAACTACGACTGAGATGGGACTCTTTCCACATATCGAGGATTAAAAGTCCTATCTTTACGTCAATACTAAATAAAATGACTACCAATTCCGATGCTCGTCGTTGAATGGATAACCCTGACTTACTTGGAAAACAGGCACTTCGAACAAAATAATACAACGGTAAATTCGGGCAAAAACGGTAAAACAACGAAAATACAAATAAAAACAGTAAAACGGTCAAAATTATTCTTACCACTACCCGGTTGCGGAGTGTACTGGAGATCGGGAACGGAGTGCCTCTTACTTGAGCACTCATTGGAGTGCAAGTCATTCTTTCAAGCCATGTGATTCAATTTATACTAAAATTCCTGCCAAATAATGGCGGGGATCTGTGCGACACGCAAGTATGCCCACCAGTGGCGGCTGGTGGATTTAGTTTATACAATATTTTAAGGCAAACTTATTCGGTAAATTATTAAACAAATAGAAACATATTTCTTTACCATGAATAAATGATTTCAACTTACTCTGAAATCGAACTAAATTAAATTAAACTACTTTCCTCTTACTTGGTCGAGTACAAATACAATAAAAACAAACTAAAATTACCCCGAAAAAAAGCCGGTTTGAAACAATTATATTTGAGAAATAATTGTTATTCCACCTACTGGAAAATTTAACTTTGATTCAAAACGGTTTTAAAAGAAATATCAACACAAGCTATCGTTTACAGGGTGTACCAAAGTGAACGGCGAATCCATTTAGGTCTGGTTACAATAGAAACCTATTAACGGAAAAGTAATTTCGTTACAATCCCACCGGGACTTTTCCTTCCCAGTCCGCCCCTGAGTAGATATGGATATATCTACGAAGATACAGTGTATTCATAGATATAATAATGTGGCTTATTGTTTCCAGTAAACAACTGCAATAGAATTCTATTTTTAAGGGATCATCGAACAAATGGGTCTACTGTTCAAGTTCAAACATAGTCATTTTAATTTCGTTTACGAACAATACCTGCAGGCCCGCATCTAGCTATTTTGGTGCCCTTGTGCATATTAATATATTTCTCCCCCAATTTTTATAACTCTGATATATGTAAAGGTACAGGTAAAAAATAAGTAACTGAATGAAATATAACAGATTGCAATTCCTTTTTGTTTTTCTCTTTTCCATCATCATACATTTTATTTGCTAACGAATGGATTATTTGACAAAAATCAAACAATATAGACCAATTATCTACTTGGACGAAACATGATGTACGCATGATACCCCCCAGTTAACATATTACTTCTATAAAGTTTTTTTGAGTTAAAACTTATTTTGTGACTTCTTGTGTGCGGGTTATTAACTTCCGTTAGATTTATGATGATTGTCAGCCACAATATAACTCTTAGATTTGACCTCCAGAAGTAACTGTTTATTTCTAAAATAATGGTGTTATACAGGGTGAGTCAGTTTTTTGTAGACAAACTTTAACAGGAGATAGAACACATGTTTTTAAAAAGAAAAGTTCCTATAAACATATGTCGTAGAACGCTTCGTTTCGAGATACGGGGTGTTGAATATAATTTTTTTTCTCGAATTTTCGTTATAACTTATAAACGAATGCTTAGATTTTTTCCATGTTTGGGGGATAATGCCTATTAATTAAGGGGCATAAAACGAGCGATAAGAATGTTCAAAAACTTGCACAGTGGCGGAGGGAGGGGATGCTCAACCCCATTCTTAAACAGAACTTCTACACCAATGACTATTTTTTTAAAAAAACTGTTATTTTCATTATCTACATACAGTTTAATAAAAATAATGTCCCTTCTTCTGTTTCGAAATTCCTGTGCGTTTCCGAGTTATTTTGATTTTTAATGTTTGATGTGGTACTAAATTAAGTAATTTATTTATTATCAATTATCGGCTAAATATTTAATTCTTTCAACGAAACCTACCTAAATATGGTTTGTATTTATGGGTTCGCAAATGGGAATTCAAGGTACGCTGCTAGGGAGTATCGAAGAAGATTTCCAAATAGACGACAACCTCATCATTCCGTTTTTGTGAGTATCCACCGTCGATTTGTTAACCAGGATTTGAAAAATGTACATGGGGGCCGACAGAACAACCGTGGATGAGATAGAATTGGAGAGAGTATATTGTGTGAATTTAATAGGAACCCAACGACAAGTACTCGACGTACTGCTGTTGCTCTTGGTATTTCCCAACGTAAAATTTGCCGGGTTTTAAAACGGGATCACAGACGCCCATATCATTTTCAACCTGTTCAAGGTTTATGTCCAGGTGACGCCGAACGAAGACTTAATTATTGTAGGTGGGTTCTTAACTCCATTCAAAATAATAGAGATTTCTTATCCAACATACTGTGGACTGATGAATTCTGTTTTACTCGTCGTGGTACAGTAAATTTTCACAATCTGCATGTATGAGCACATAAAAACCCACATGCCATTCGACCAAGAAGTTTTCAACATGAATTTACTACAAATGTCTGGATTGGAATTGACGGCAACCACGGTTTAGACCTTATTTTTTGCCACAACGTGTAAATTGAGAAAATTTCCTACAATTTTTAGAAGAAGAGCATGGTAATATATGGGAAGCCATTCCTTTGAATTTAATAGGACAGTCTTGGATTTAGCTTGATGGGTGCCCGGCCCATTATGGCAGAATTGTAAGAAATTGACTAAACAATAACTATCCGGGGAGGTTGATAGGTCGTGGAGGCCTAGTGGCGTGGCCTCCCAGATCCCCCCGATTTAACGCCACTTGACTTCTTTGTGTGGAGATTCATTAAGGAAAAAGTGTATACCACTCCGGTTAATACACTTGAAGAACTCACAATCGCATCAGAGATGCTTGCAATGAAATAAGGGTGCATCATTTAGTTAACCTAAGACGTTCTATTGTACGTCGCTGTGAAATGTGTATTGAAAAGAACGGTTTACATTTTGAACAAAGTGTCTAATTTTAGTGTTAATGTTATTAATTGTTGTAATTGTTATTTAATAAATCGTTATTGCTAACAATTGTTATTAATTCCACAATTGTTAATTAAATATTGTTATAAATTCAAAAATTTTCTCCATAAACATTGACATCAATGTTCATTCAATGTTTTTTTTTGTAATTTAGTTGCAGTACATTAGTATTTACACAGCACATAATAAATAAGGATTGTTAAAATTAGTGTACTAAACAGATTTCAACTTATAAAAGTCTTGTATTTGAGTATGGCTTGATATAACAAATATTTATTTTGACTACATTGGAAAGAGATAAAGAATAAGAGATTTCGGCTTTTTAGAATTCTTAACAAACCATATTTAGGTAGGTTTCGTTGAAAGAATTAAATATTTAGCCGATAATTGATAATAAATAAATTACTTAATTTAGTACCACATCAAACACTAAAAATCAAAATAACTCGGAAATGCACGGGAATTTTGAAACAGAAGAAGAGACATTATTTTTGTTAAACTGTATGTAGATAATTAAAATAATAGTTTTTTTTTAAATAGGCATTGGTGTAGAAGTTCTGTTTAAGAAAAGGGTTGAGCACCCCCTCCACTACGCCACTGTGCAAGTTTTTGAACATTCTTATCGCTTGTTTTATGCCTCTTAATTAATAGGCATTATCCCCCAAACATGAAAAAATCTAAGCATTCGTTTAGAAGTTATAATGAAAATTCGAGAAAAAAAATTATATTCAACACTCGGAAACGAAGCCTTCTACGACATATGTTTATAGAAAATTTTCTTTTTAAAAACATGTGTTCTATCTCCTGTTAAAGTTTGTCTACAAAAAACTGACTCACCCTGTATCACTACACTTAAGCCTTTTTAAGAGGCTGAATATTACCTCTTATAGATTTCACAATGAATACTTTTTTGTACATGCTTTATAGTGCACTTCATGCACTTTACAACGTGATGTAATATTTATATAAAATGTAGGGGTCAGGCTTTCACACTTTATTTCTTTTAATATTGTGATATTTTCAAGGTATTACTCGGTTTTAGGAGCACTGTGGTACCAAAATTTTTCAACGCAGACCAGTTCATGGTAAAATATGGACATTGTAGGCCGAAAAGACCAGCGCGCCACCAAACTGACTAGTTTTTAGAAAAAAAAAATGTTTCTTGAATACAGAAATTTGAGTGATTTACCTGTCAACACATAACTGATTATTAGTGGCTTTAAACTTAAAGTAGCATAATTAAATTAACCAAAATCTTCTAAATTCACATTTTTATTCACTTTATTTTTGTCAACATCACAATGGCGGCGACAGTAAGTACGTTCGTCCTCGAGATGGTCTTTAAGAAATGGCGGAGGTGTGTAAAGCAACCTCGGCCGGAGTCTCAGGAGAATTATAAAATAGATAGGAATATAGACTATTTGTGGAACGTATATAAATTCTCTTCAAGACGTTATTTTTCCAATGTTAGATGACCAAAAAAAAGGCTAAATATAGAGTTTACAAAAGACATTTCTTTGAGGTTTATGAAACTAATATAACCTAATATCTTGTTCATAGAGTAATAAAAACAATTTAAAGATTTTTTTACACCGCCAATTGTACGATTTTTGTGACACATAAATATCCCATCAATTATTGAATTTTTATGAAACAATAAAACCTCTTTTTGCAACTTCTGTCAAAACAACAGACGAGTTTAAATTTTTCTTCAAAATCAATAATTTAGAAAAAAATACCTCAACTCAGTTTACAAGACACTCACAAAATTTTACACATTCAAAATTAATTTTCTCAGTAATTAATGCCCCAAATTTAAAAAACTTTATACTGCTGAATAGAAAATCAATATCCCTTTCGAACGAGGTACCACACCACTTCCTACATAGTTTAAGTCATAATTTAAAAGGGGTGAATGCGGGGAGTTTTATTTACAAGCTAAAAAATGGCAATTTCAAATTAAAACTCGACCTGTTTCAGGATTTTTCCTTAAAAGTTCATAATTACGCTTAAAATGAATTTTTTCCATACATATGGTCCGCACTATATATTTAATCCTATAGAGCACAACTAACTGTTCTATAGCATCAACTAAAATCTAAAATTCGACGCGAAAATATTTTACCTATTCTAAATATCAATGTATTGGAACTAATTGATAGTGAGGTGAACAAATTTCTTATAAGGAGCTGAAATAATTATGTGTTATTTATTTAGAATGTTGAATATTCATACATTCATACCGAAAATATTATAGAAAAATGTATTATCAATTTATGTGACGATTGCGATACTGAATGAAACTGTAAATGAAATATTTTTCTTTCTATAAACCATTGCAATTTGAAATTTTATTAATCAGCTCAGGCCTGTTGGAACCAGCAGTTGGGGTTTATGGTCTGTTCTACTGACAGACAGATAACCACTATACTATATCTTTGAATACACTATATTAATTTATTGGTGATCTTTCAACTCTCGACTCTCGTCATATGCTTTAAAAATGGTATACGGGTGCTACATTTATTTCTTAAAATAGTATGATAACCATGCATGCTCCATTTCTGGAAAAAAATTGGCTGCAGCGGGTTTTCCACCTCGCTTCTCTCGGTGCCACATCCGCACTTTAATAAAACGCCTTCTTTCTCCCTGAGAATTTTCGAAAGTTTACTAGAGAAGTGAGGAAAATCAAAAGGTATACTTTATAATGGAAATGTTTATATTAAAGCAACGCGTAAGTATGTTTTGATTTTCTTCTTTCGTTAGTAACGCCGCTCTTATTATTTATCACAACTCCAACATAAACACAACCTTATAGAAAATTCTGGATGAAAAGGTAACTTCGCCAGTAGCACCAAACATGTCTGCAATAAAAATTTCAATGATATATAATTATTGTTTGCGACAGTCTTTTTTTTACATACTTATGACTCTATTTTGATATATTTCGAATTATGTATCTGTTTTTAAATATTACTTAAATATTTCTGAAATAATCCTTTTATTATATTTATTTTTTATTATTCCCTAAATATTGCTGATATACCTTTGTATCATATATTTATTACTAAACATTTTTTAAATATGTCTTATTGTATATTTATGGTCAATTATTTCTTAAATATCCTTATTATTAATTTATTAATATATTTTTAAAATATTTCTTAAATCTTTACAATATTGTGGAAACATTCTAGATTATAACAATATATTATACATATTTCAGAATTATTTGGTCCTCCTTCTGTAATTCATTACACACTAAAGAAATTTTGACAATATTTATTTTTTTATTGTAAATAGAATGACGTACCTCCAAAAAATACCACCTTCACCGGGTACATCCTCTATAACTATTCTTCCACCCTTATACGTTAGGCTGGAGCCGCCCGCGCCCTTCTGCGGTGTTAACGAACCGCCATTGGTGTAGTATATTATTCCATGTCGATATTAAATTATGCAACACAATATACTTTAAAAGAGCGTTGTGGACGTGTTAAAATTCAGTTTGGTAGTAAGTGACATTATTTTATCATTTACCTGCTTTCTTACAATTTGTTCCACATCCAAACAACACTTAATATTTTCTGGAAAAGGCATGCCATGTGTAATTATAGTCGATTCCAGGGCAACTAACGGTTTCTTATATTCCAAAGCAAACTTAACCTCTTCTTTGACTTCAATGTTCAAGTTGTTTGTAAAATCTCTGCTTAACATTGGAGATAAAGTTTTACGGGGAAAAATAATTAATTTTTTCACCTGACGATACATATTAATATAGGTATTTTTTTTCAAAAAATGTAAAATACACCAACACTACAATAATTCTAAAAACTACTTTACAAATCTAAAATGTTTGATTGCATTCCAAAGATATGGTCAGGATCATAGAATTAAGAGAACTTTAGATCTGTGATCGAATTAGGTATTCACAATATCAAAAAAATAAGTTATTAAAATATCCAGGACCGTATTTATTTACAATAAGCATGGGCGGATCCAGAACAAGGGGTAATCAATCAATACAAAATGTTAAATATAACTGGGCATTAAGTTGATTAATTTATAAACTATGTTGCATGATGCACCTGCCGTATTATACGATAGGAAATCAAGTGTGCGAGTTTTGTGACATTTTTTTAATTTCAACTTTATTGCAACAAAAAATACCAAAACAAAATAAATAGTTAAATCTGATAAGTAGTTAATAAATAATACCAAGATCAGACATACCATGATTGCTAACCCAGCAACGGCAAACAATGGCAAATTTTAGCTCAATTGCATCCTCAACTGCAACTACTCCAGACTAGTTTATAAATTCAGTTTTAATCACATGTTGAAGGCAAATGTGCAAAAAAAAACAAATTAAATAGGCAGCCTCATTTTTATTTCTATCCAAATAAGAATGTTGAAAACATTTTTTTTTAAATATAAATCGCCCATTAATCACTAATAATATTTGTCGGCGCCACCC